>WNWK01054452.1:0-11554 GCA_009830355.1 Cherax destructor
TGACCTAAGTCTAAGTAGAAGTAGCAAGACGTACCTGAAATCTTCCATGTTTATGAGACAGAAAACAGACACCAGCAATCCTACCATCATGTAAAACAAATACAGGCTTTCGTTCTACACTCACTTGGCAGGACGGTAGTACCTCCCTGGGTGGTTGCTGTCTACCAGTCAAGTGTGCACAATCTTAATTAAGCAAGGATGTTATATAAAATCCCGGGATTGATCATTACGCAACGGGTCCTCGTAAGGATTTGGTTACATTAAAGCAGCATTCTTCGCATCTGTCCTGCACGTTTCGCTAGTTGGAAATCCCATCTCACTGTGTCGCAGTACATAGGGAATACGAGGAGGTCTAACATTCCCTTCGGTGGGTGTAGAGGAGACTATGCCAGTGTTAGCATTTAATTACTCTGCTTCGTTTTGAGGGGTAGACTATTATATACTGTTCCACAAGTATAGAACGTGTGGAACGTGTGACCGTACGTGGGGAACTCTGCGTAGGTCCTTCATACAAGTAAAGTTACACAAGTTTATGTCACTGCAACTTACATAATAACACTTAAGTGAATTTCTTAGGATAGCCTAGGGAAGTCGGGTAGAGTGACTTATCAATTGTGGGTTCCTAGTGTTAAGAAGCAGTGCAGTTGTTGGCAGTAGGTAAATATGTTGGCAGTAGGTAAATATGTTGGCAGTAGGTAAATATGTAGAGATTTTCTCTGCTGACACTTTCTGGAACATTTTCTGACGTACGATTGAATAGGATGACAACTAGTTAATCTGAGTTGTATAATAATACAATGATACATAAACCTTGAGTTTGGTGGTATATTAACCATTTAGGTAAAATGACTCAGTATGGTAATAGATCAGATGATATTAATTAGATGCGGTTTTGGGCTGACTTCTGCGTTTCATTAATATTCTGTAACTTTGATGTAACGTTTCGCCAGGCACTGACTTCATCAGTCCTAAACAAAGAAGAATAGTGAAGATCATAAAGAGTTTGAAGTAATCAGTCCCTTAGCCTGGAGTCGATGTAATCAGTCCATTGTATTTTGTCAACTGTGATATCGCCTACGACTGCTTCACCTCACATATCTACAGTATATAAGTCACTTCTTCCTGCATATGCTGTATTTTCAAGATTGATGGACTGATTACATCGACTCCATGCTGAGGACTGATTACCTCAAATTCCTTCTGATCTTCACCATTCTTCTTTGTTTAGGACTGATGAAGCCACTGTGTGGCGAAACGTTTCCTTAAAAAAGATACCCAAGTGTTGCATATGTGTCTAATTTACCAAACTGTCATTTCTCTGAGCCATTTATCTACAGTCCTGTCAGACACAGCACCATCTTGGGATCTTGATACAAGGAATTCTTCACTTGCCTAACCTATAGGCATAACCTACTTCCACATGTGGATTTGACTACTGTGATATCACCTACGACTGCTGCACCTCACCTGCCTACGGTATATAAGTCACTTCTTCTTACATATGCTGTATTCTTTTCAAGATTGATGGACTGACTACATCGACTCCAGGATGATGGACTGACTACATCGACTCCAGGATGAGGGACTGATTACCTCAAACTCCTATGAGGTGACCACCTACCTTTACCTCGGAAGGGTGAGAAGGAACGAGGAAGGTAGATGTTGGGGTCAGTGGTGGCCTTCACTCTGTGACATTCATAACGTTCTTTGTCTCCACCGCCTCCTCAGTGCACCACTTACCATTCCCACTTATCAATTCTATGATTCAGCTCGTCATTCACAGTCTCGTCTGCTGACAATGTATCACGCAATTCCCAGAAGCATCATCCTCTTGTTTTCCATCTCCAGGATTATTGCTACTTTGTAACTCTGGAATTTCTATAACTTTGTTTTGACCAGCTACGTCATCAAGGCCACTGTCTCCATCTTTTGCATTTTCCTCCACGACGGCACCAGCACCATCTGGTGCACTATCCTCCAGGTAGTGCCAAAATAGCACATAAATTTGCCTACGTTTTGGCAATAAAATCCTATCCAATCCCTCATGATAAGCAGTCCCTGTAAAGACTCTTGTGAATTATCGGAATCTGTAGAAGATTCTGCAAAATCTTTGCAGATGTAGTCCCCATAACCTCACTTACCAGTCACAATTAAAAATTTTGCAGGACCTCAAATTGTCAAGAGGCTTTTAAATGTGTTAAAAGTTTCTTATGCACTTCTCCCCTTCTTTTGTTTCCCGATTTTTCTAAATCTTTTGTATTACATGTTGATGCTTGTGATGCGGGGGTTGGGAGAGTGTTACTCCAAGCTTCTGGTGATCTGCAGCTTGTGACGTACTACTCAGCCTAGTACCAGGCCTCTCAGCAGGCCTACTCTACTATTGAAAAAGACACCCTGGCCCTGGTACTTGCGCTGGAGCATTGCTGTTGTATCTACATCTACAACAGCAGCAGTGCTGTTGTAGATGTAGATAATGCTGCTACTATTAATGTTGATGCTGCTGCTGCTTTTTGTGGTGTTGATAATGCTGTTGCTACTAGAGTAGTTGATCGTAACGGTGGTGTTGATAATGCTGTTGCTACTAGAGTAGTTGATCGTAACGGTGGTGTTGATAATGCTGTTGCTACTAGAGAGTTGATCGTAACGGTGGTGTTGATAATGCTGTTGCTACTAGAGGAGTTGATCGTAACGGTGGTGTTGATAATGCTGTTGCTACTAGAGTAGTTGATCGTAACGGTGGTGTTGATAATGCTGTTGCTACTAGAGGAGTTGATCGTAACGGTGGTGTTGATAATGCTGTTGCTACTAGAGTAGTTGATCGTCAACGGTGGTGTTGATAATGCTGTTGCTACTAGAGTAGTTGATCGTAACGGTGGTGTTGATAATGCTGTTGCTAATAGAGTAGTTGATCGTAACGGTGGTGTTGATAATGCTGTTGCTACTAGAGGAGTTGATCGTAACGGTGGTGTTGATAATGCTGTTACTACTAGAGGAGTTGATCGTAACGGTGGTGTTGATAATGCTGTTGCTACTAGAGGAGTTGATCGTAACGGTGGTGTTGATAATGCTGTTGCTACTAGAGTAGTTGATCGTAACGGTGGTGTTGATAATGCTGTTGCTACTAGAGGAGTTGATCGTAACGGTGGTGTTGATAATGCTGTTGCTACTAGAGTAGTTGATCGTAACGGTGGTGTTGATAATGCTGTTGCTACTAGAGTAGTTGATCGTAACGGTGGTGTTGATAATGCTGTTGCTAATAGAGTAGTTGATCGTAACGGTGGTGTTGATAATGCTGTTGCTACTAGAGTAGTTGATCGTAACGGTGGTGTTGATAATGCTGTTGCTACTAGAGGAGTTGATCGTAACGGTGGTGTTGATAATGCTGTTGCTACTAGAGAGTTGATCGTAACGGTGGTGTTGATAATGCTGTTGCTACTAGAGTAGTTGATCGTAACGGTGGTGTTGATAATGCTGTTGCTACTAGAGTAGTTGATCGTAACGGTGGTGTTGATAATGCTGTTGCTACTAGAGGAGTTGATCGTAACGGTGGTGTTGATAATGCTGTTGCTACTAGAGTAGTTGATCGTAACGGTGGTGTTGATAATGCTGTTGCTACTAGAGTAGTTGATCGTAACGGTGGTGTTGATAATGCTGTTGCTACTAGAGTAGTTGATCGTAACGGTGGTGTTGATAATGCTGTTGCTACTAGAGTAGTTGATCGTAACGGTGGTGTTGATAATGCTGTTGCTACTGAGAGTTGATCGTAACGGTGGTGTTGATAATGCTGTTGCTACTAGAGAGTTGATCGTAACGGTGGTGTTGATAATGCTGTTGCTACTAGAGAGTTGATCGTAACGGTGGTGTTGATAATGCTGTTGCTACTAGAGGAGTTGATCGTAACGGTGGTGTTGATAATGCTGTTGCTACTAGAGTAGTTGATCGTAACGGTGGTGTTGATAATGCTGTTGCTACTAGAGAGTTGATCGTAACGGTGGTGTTGATAATGCTGTTGCTACAGAGAGTTGATCGTAACGGTGGTGTTGATAATGCTGTTGCTACTAGAGTAGTTGATCGTAACGGTGGTGTTGATAATGCTGTTGCTACTAGAGTAGTTGATCGTAACGGTGGTGTTGATAATGCTGTTGCTACTAGAGTAGTTGATCGTAACGGTGGTGTTGATAATGCTGTTGCTACTAGAGGAGTTGATCGTAACGGTGGTGTTGATAATGCTGTTGCTACTAGAGAGTTGATCGTAACGGTGGTGTTGATAATGCTGTTGCTACTAGAGTAGTTGATCGTAACGGTGGTGTTGATAATGCTGTTGCACTAGAGTAGTTGATCGTAACGGTGGTGTTGATAATGCTGTTGCTACTAGAGAGTTGATCGTAACGGTGGTGTTGATAATGCTGTTGCTACTAGAGAGTTGATCGTAACGGTGGTGTTGATAATGCTGTTGCTACTAGAGTAGTTGATCGTAACGGTGGTGTTGATAATGCTGTTGCTACTAGAGTAGTTGATCGTAACGGTGGTGTTGATAATGCTGTTGCTACTAGAGGAGTTGATCGTAACGGTGGTGTTGATAATGCTGTTGCTACTAGAGTAGTTGATCGTAACGGTGGTGTTGATAATGCTGTTGCTACTAGAGTAGTTGATCGTAACGGTGGTGTTGATAATGCTGTTGCTACTAGAGTAGTTGATCGTAACGGTGGTGTTGATAATGCTGTTGCTACTAGAGAGTTGATCGTAACGGTGGTGTTGATAATGCTGTTGCTACTAGAGTAGTTGATCGTAACGGTGGTGTTGATAATGCTGTTGCTACTAGAGAGTTGATCGTAACGGTGGTGTTGATAATGCTGTTGCTACTAGAGTAGTTGATCGTAACGGTGGTGTTGATAATGCTGTTGCTACTAGAGTAGTTGATCGTAACGGTGGTGTTGATAATGCTGTTGCTACTAGAGTAGTTGATCGTAACGGTGGTGTTGATAATGCTGTTGCTACTAGAGTAGTTGATCGTAACGGTGGTGTTGATAATGCTGTTGCTACTAGAGTAGTTGATCGTAACGGTGGTGTTGATAATGCTGTTGCTACTAGAGTAGTTGATCGTAACGGTGGTGTTGATAATGCTGTTGCTACTAGAGAGTTGATCGTAACGGTGGTGTTGATAATGCTGTTGCTACTAGGTAGTTGATCGTAACGGTTGTTGATAATGCTGTTGCTACTAGGTAGTTGATCGTAACGGTGGTGTTGATAATGCTGTTGCTACTAGAGTAGTTGATCGTAACGGTGGTGTTGATAATGCTGTTGCTACTAGGAGTTGTGAAGGTGGTGTTGATAATGCTGTTTACTAGATAGTTGATCGTAACGGTGGTGTTTAATGCTGTTGCTACTAGGTGTTGATCTAACGGTGGTGTTGAATGCTGTTGCTCTAAGTAGTTGATGAAGGTGGTGTTATAATGCTGTGCTACTAGAGTTGATCGTACGGTGGTTATAATGCTGTTGCTCAGGGTGATGTAACGCTGGTGTTGATGTGTTGCTCTGAGTAGTTGATCTAAGGTGGTTTGATAATGCTGTCTATGGTATTGATCTGTAACGGTGGGTTTAATGCTTTGCTACTAAGTAGTTGATGTGGCTGGTTTATAATGCTGTGCTACTGATGTTGATCGTAACGTGTGTGTACATGCTGTTTACTGAAGTTGATCGTACGTGTGTTATGCTGTTGCTACTAAGATTGTCGAAGGTGCAGATTATAATGCTGTGTACTAGGTAGTTGATCAGTAAGATGCTGTGTTGCAGTAATGTATGTGCTCTAGGCTGAGTTGATCGCAACGTGCGGTGTTTATAGATGCTGTGCTCTAGCAGAGTTATGAACGTGGCTGTTGAGTAATGATGTTGCTTTCTAGCAGTAGTTAGATCGCTCGTGGAGTTGTTGATAGAGCCTGTTGCTGACATGGTAGTTGATGAAGCGCGGTGTTGATATAGCTCTGCAGTGCTGAGGAGTTGTATCGTAACGGTTGGATGTTGTGAATGCTGATGCTGCTACTGTAAGTGTTATGACTTCTGCTGCAGGTGTTAGTACTGCTGCTGCAGGCGTTGATAAGGCTCCTTCAGGTGTTGATGGTTCGGCTGCTGCAATGTTGATGATACAGCTGCTGATGTGTTTATAACGGCCTACTGTCACCTCCGACCAAATAAATTTTGCTTGCCAAAAAGGGAGGTTATGGGGTAACTTTGAAAAATCCTACTAAATTTCCTATAAAACCCATCCATGCATAAACTAGCAATACTTTCACCTAGGATAACTCACTAACAAGTGAATACAAACATTAATACATCTACAATAACTGAAAATACAAGAAGCACAATGACACTAATAAAACAATAAAATACAACACCAAGGTACGTACATGAATGGTATACAGTACCGACAGGATGAAAATTAGACACATGCACAACATCTGCGTGTCCTTATTGTAGACATTTCTCCAACCAGACGCTTCATCAATACAAAAACAAGGACATAATTGGAAGACAGTAGTTCTATTTACAAAAGATGAGTAATTAGTCCTCAGCCTTGAGTTGGTGAAGACACGTTCTAAGAGTCTGGAGTTGGTGAAGGCACCGTAGTCGTGAAGAGTCTGGAGTTGGTGAAGAGCACCGTAGTCGTGAAGAGTCTGGAGTTGGTGAAGAGCACCGTAGTCGTGAAGAGTCTGGAGTTGGTGAAGAGCACCGTAGTCGTGAAGAGTCTGGAGTTGGTGAAGAGCACCGTAGTCGTGAAGAGTCTGGAGTTGGTGAAGAGCACCGTAGTCGTGAGGTCTGGAGTTGGTGAAGGCACTAGTCTGAAGAGTCTGGAGTTGGTGAAGAGCACCGTAGTCGTGAAGAGTCTGGAGTTGGTGAAGAGCACCGTAGTCCTGAAGAGTCTGGAGTTGGTGAAAGCCGTAGTCTTGAAGAGTCTGGAGTTGGTGAAGAGCACCGTAGTCGTGAAGAGTCTGGAGTTGGTGAAGAGCACCGTAGTCGTGAAGAGTCTGGAGTTGGTGAAGAGCACGTAGTCGTGAAGAGTCTGGAGTTGGTGAAGAGCACCGTAGTCCTGAAGAGTCTGGAGTTGGTGAAGAGCACCGTAGTCGTGAAGAGTCTGGATTTGGGTGAAGAGCACCGTAGTCCTGAAGAGTCTGGAGTTGGTGAAGAGCACCGTAGTCTTGAAGAGTCTGGAGTTGGTGAAGAGCACCGTAGTCGTGAAGAGTCTGGAGTTGGTGAAGAACCGTAGTCGTGAAGAGTCTGAGTTGGTGAAGAGCACCGTAGTCGTGAAGAGTCTGGAGTTGGTGAAGAGCACCGTAGTCGTGAAGAGTCTGTTGGGAAGAGCACCGTAGTCGTGAAGAGTCTGGAGTTGGTGAAGAGCACCGTAGTCGTGAAGAGTCTGGAGTTGGTGAAGAGCACCGTAGTCGTGAAGAGTCTGGAGTTGGTGAAGGCACCGTAGTCGTGAAGAGTCTGGAGTTGGTGAAGAGCACCGTAGTCGTGAAGAGTCTGGAGATGGTGAAGAGCACCGTAGTCTTGAAGAGTCTGGAGTTGGTGAAGAGCACCGTAGTCGTGAAGAGTCTGGAGTTGGTGAAGAGCACCGTAGTCTGAAGAGTCTGGAGTTGGTGAAGAGCACCGTAGTCGTGAAGAGTCTGAAGCACAGGCAAGAAGACTGGCGTTTATATACTGGCGTCAGGTGGTCAGGATGGTGAAGCAGACGAAGACATTGTCAGTGGTGGACGGGATTCCCCCGTAGAAGTAGGTCATACCCGAGGGACGGGTCAGAAGTAGTGAATAAGGTTGTGCAGGTGTCCTTTGAAAAAGATTTCATGATGTTACGTATATAGTTCAAATTCTTCCAATTATGTCCTTGTATTGATACAGCCACTGGATGGCTAAACGTCTACAATAAAGGTACCCAGATGTTACACATGTGTCTAATTTTCACCAAGGTCCGTACGTGGACAGGAGCAGCTCAGAGAGAGAGAGATAGATGAGAGAGAGAGAGAGAGAGAGAGAGAGAGAGAGAGAGAGAGAGAAGAGAAGAGAAGGAGGAGCACGAGAATCTCCTGGAAATACAAAGAAAGGAAAGTAGAAAGAAGAGACCAAGAATTAGAAACACACATGTGCAACATCTGGGTATCTTCATTTGTAGACGTTTCGCCAGCCAGTGGTTTTAGCAACACGATACAAAGACATAATGTGAGGTATGGAGAACTATATACAAAATGAGGTAATCAGTCTTAGAGTTAGTGAAGCGCACCGTAGTCTTGAAGAATCTCTGTTGTATATAGTTTACATACTATATTATGACTTTCTATTGTATTGATAAAGCCACTGGGCAAACGTTTAGAAATAAAGCTACCCAGATGTTGCAAATGTTTCTAACTCTTTATCTTGTTGTTATTATATACCATTCATGTACAGGAAGAAAGAGAGAAGAGATATTAGGTTGAAACAAACAGAAATAACCAACGGACAGCCGCACTACCAGAGAAATCTGAAGAAAAAGAATAAAGCCAATCAGACTTTTCTCTCACACTTGTAAAGTTCCTCTTAAATTGTGGCTGAACAGCATCCACCAGGGGCTGTAGTCAGTCGACTCCTGTACTGTTTCTCGCCTAGCTAAGAGCACCGATGGTGATACCCGTCCTAATCTTTAGAAAAATGTAGACGGTAAGTACAGGAGGCCCCCGGAAGATCCGCTTTATTTTGAGGTAGTTCAGATCCTTAAGTCTGACGCTTTATTACTTTGGATAGAGCGTGGGAGTCTTACCTGAGAGATAAATTTGATAAAACTTATGTTATGGCTTTAGTATTACTGGTCGCAATGACACCGCTAATGCTACTTCTAAAAAAGAAAGTTTTTTAGATTATTATTTACATGCTGAAACTGAATATAAATTCGAATTAACCAAACAGATAAGATATTGTGTTATATGTATAAACTTGAATAGTGAGATAAGCCTCGCGGCTGCTTCCTTAAATCCATAAACATGAATCCCACGCATCATGTTTGTTTGTCAGGAAGAGTCTGGAGCACCAGCTGTGTTCTGGCCATCCCAGTCTTCAGTTATATTTACAAAAGGTTTCTATTGATTGTGTACATTGGTGTTTATTCCATTAATTACATTTCTTTGCCAGAACACACGCATCAATATTTACTTTCTATTTATTTTGGTCTGTTATCTGAAATCTCCATTTAAAATAACATGAGCAGACATGGATGCCTGAACAGTGTAGAAAGCTTTGGCCATATTTGTAATAAGTATAATAATAATAATAATAATAATAAAATAAATAATAATAATAATAAAAAATAATAATAATAATAATAATAATAAAAATTTTTATTTTCTACCAGTACATGTACAAGGTATACAGGCCTAGCTGACATCAATGAAATACTACTACTAGAGCCACTTGTTATGCAGAGCATTTCGGGAAAATTAGGTCCTTGTCCCAGGAGCGACCCACACCAGTCGACTAACTCCCAGGTACCCATTTTACTGATGGGTGCACCAACCGGGGAAAAAAAACCAAATGTTTCTACCCTCTTTGGGGAATCAACGCAGACCCTGGGTGAAGCGGGGGTTTAGCATCAGGACCATATGATGAAGGAAAAAAATAAATGGTTTTGCTTGTTTACCAACCTACTTTGGTTTAAACAAATGATCGTGCAACATAAAACCCTGTTTAACTTTTACTTCTGCCCCAAAAAATGGTTAAATGGTAAATGCACATGGGGGTTTTTGGTCCCCGTGGTGTGGCGAGAACGGAAGAAAGACCTGAAGATTTTCTTCTGCATGGTTAAAAATTTTTGTTTTTCTAAAAACAAAAGGAGGATAAACAGATTGTGACTCATCATTAAAATCTATGCCCATAGTAAGGACACTTATGTATTTTCTATCCACATGGGAAGGACACTTTATCTGTTCATTCACATAGTAAGGACACTCTTATCTGTTCTATTACATAAAGGACCTCATGTATCTGTTCTATCCACATAGAAAAGGACTTATGTATCTGTTCTATGCCACATAGTAAAAGGATGTATCTGTTCTTGCAACATAGTAAAGGGCACTCATGTATCTGTTCAACCACATAGAAGGCACTCATGTTTTGTTCTATGCAACATAGTAAGGACACTCATGTATCTGATCTATGCAACATATAAGGACACTCATGTTTTGTTCTTAACTGTAAGGACACTCATGTGTCTTTTACCATAGTAAGGACACTCATGTATATGTTCTTGCCCATAGTAAAGGGCACTTTGTATCTGTTCTATGAACTATAAAGGGGAATCATGTATCTGTTCTATTCCCCGTAAAAGGCACTCATGTATCTTTTTTGCTACATAGTAAGGACACTCATGTTTGTTCATGCCCATATGGCACTCATGTATCTGTTCTATGCCAAGTAAGGACACTCATGTATCTGTTCTATGCCAAATAAAAGGCACTCATGTATTTTATGCCACATAGTAAAGGGCATATGTATCTTTCTATGCCCATATAAAAACACTCATTATTTTCTATGCCACATATAAGGACACTCATGTATCTGTTCTTTTAAATGGGAACTCTTTCTGTTCTATCCACATGTAAAAGGCCTCTGTATCTGTTCTATGCCCATAGTAAGAAACTCATTATCCTTTTTTCCACATAGTAAGGGGACTCATTTTTTGTTCTTTCAACATGAAGGAACTCATGTATCTGTTCTATGCCCATAGGGACACTCTGTATCTGTTCTATGCCCATAGTAAGAACACTCATGTATCTGTTCTTCCCATAGTAAGGACACTCATGTTTTTTTCATCCCCATAGTAAGGACACTCATGTATCTTTCTCCACATAGTATGGACACTCATATATCCTGTTTTTTCTTTTGACACTGAAGAAAAGATGCACTATTGTTTTGACCCCCCCTAATCTGATACGTTTAACAACCTCCTTAATCATCTAAAGGGGTTAAATAACCTTTTCAGCATTTACCTGTGAAGCAACCTGCATGCATTGGCCTTGACCTGTAAGCCAACTGCATGCATTTCGATTCCCGTGAAGCAGACAACGCCATTGCGACCTTGCCTGTGGCGACCTGCATGCTTCGACCTTGACCTGTGAACAGACAACTGCATCTTTTGCCTTACCTGAACAACAACTGCATTTCGACCTTATTAACAGGGCCCATGCATTGGACCTTGATCTTTAAGCAGACAACTGCATGCATTGCGACCTTTCCTGTAACAAAACTCATGTTTTGACTTTGACCTGAAAAACCAAAGCATGCATTGGCCCCTTACCTTGGAGACAACTGCATCATTGCGACCTTGACCTGTGAAGCAGACAACTGCATGCATTGCGACCTTGACCTTAAGCGACAACTGCATCCCCTTCGCCTTGCCTTAAGCAGACAACTGCGCATTGCGATAAAAATTGCATTTTTAGCATTAAGTAAAAAAAATTTTCCATGCATCCATGTAGTTTTTATCATCATGCCATGTCAGTTTTTTCTGCATGCCCTGTCAGTTTTTTCATGCATG
>WNWK01054453.1:0-11554 GCA_009830355.1 Cherax destructor
ACTGGGCAACTACCTGAGGCGTGGAAGATGGCAAATGTAGTCCCAATTTTTAAGAAAGGAGACAGACACGAGGCATTAAACTACAGACCTGTGTCACTGACGTGTATAGTATGCAAAGTCATGGAGAAGATCATCAGGAGGAGAATGGTGGAGCACCTAGAAAGACACAAGCTTATAAACGACAACCAGCATGGTTTCAGGGAAGGAAAATCCTGTGTCACAAACCTACTGCAGTTTTATGACAAGGTAACAGAAGTAAGACACGAGAGAGAGGGGTGGATAGACTGCATTTTTTGGACTGCAAGAAGGCGTTCGACACAGTTCCTCACAAGAGATTAATGCAAAAGCTAGAGGATCAGGCACATGTAACAGGAAAAGCACTGCAATGGATCAGAGAATATCTGACAGGAGGCAACAACGAGTCATGGTACGTGACGAGATGTCAGAGTGGGCACCTGTGACGAGTGGAGTTCCACAAGGGTCAGTCCTAGGACCTGTACTGTTTTTGGTATATGTGAATGACATAACGGAAGGGATAGACTCAGAAGTGTCCCTGTTTGCAGATGATGTGAAGTTAATGAGAAGAATCAAATCAGTCGAGGATCAGGCAGGAATACAAAGAGACCTGGACAGGCTGCAAGCCTGGTCAGTAACTGGCTCCTTGAATTTAACCCTGCCAAATGTAAAGTCATGAATATCGGGAAGGGCAAAGAAGACCGCAGACAGAGTATAGTCTAGGTGGCCAAAGACTGCAAACCTCACTCAAAGAAAAGATCTTGGGGTGAGTATAATACCGAGCACATCTCCTGAGGCACACATCAATCAGATAACTGCTGCAGCATACGGGCGGCTGGCAAACCTAAGAATAGCGTTCCAATACCTCACCAAGGAATCATTCAAGACTCTGTATACCATATACGTCAGGCCCATACTGGAGTATGCAGCACCAGTTTGGAAGCCACACCTGGTCAAGCACGTCAAGAAATTAGAGAAAGTGCAACAAGACTAGTCCCAGAGCTAAGGGGATTGTCCTACGAAGAAAGGTTAAGGAAATCGGCCTGACGACACTAGAGGACAGGAGGGTTAGGGAGACATGATAACGACATATAAAATACTGCGAGGAATAGATAAGGTGGACAGAGACAAGATGTTCCAGAGAGGGGACACAGAAACAAGGGGTCACAATTGGAAGTTGAAGACTCCTATGAGTCAAAGGGATGTTAGGAAGTATTTCTTCAGTCATAGAGTTGTCAGGAAGTGGAATAGCTTGGAAAGCGACATAGTGGAGGCAGGAACCATACATAGTTTTAAGACTAGGTTTGATAAAGCTCATGGAGCAGGGAGAGAGAGGACCTAGTAGCAATCAGTGAAGAGGCGGGGCCAGGAGCTATGACTCGACCCCTGCAACCACAAATAGGTGAGTACACACACACACACACACACACACACACACACACACACACACACACACACAGAGTTTCAATATTCCACAACAGATTTACTGGAAAACTTTGTTATTAGATTTTGTTCGGATCTGTAACTGAGGCTAGTCGCCCATTGCGTCACTAGGGACTGCCAGACATTTTTTCCACTTGGGTCCTGTTATCTTTTTCCCTCCAGCATGCGATCCACAGCAGTAGACTAACACCGAGGTACCTATTTGCTACTAGGTGAACAGAGACAAAGCGTTAGGAAACATGTTCAATGTTGCATCCGTGCCGAGGAGCGATTCCCGGTCCATCATTCTGTGAGCTGACGCCCTATGAATATCTTGCACTGCAAATGCATTATGTAGATGGAGTCGAGAGGCCTACCTTTAGCAACATCTTATGCTAGGATAGCAATTTCTGCGTCACTAATACTCATAACTCTGTCTAACCCCATTTTTACTGTCATGTATCTTCTAGGAAAATAAACGTATTGAATTATACAATCCTGCACTTTGCAAACGGAGGTAGAGTTTGTAAGCCCGGTGAGCAGACTAAGGTTTGTAGGCCTCTGGGCTACAGGGACTGAGGACCCTGGGCTACAGGGACTGAGAGGCCCCTGGGCTACAGGGACTGAGAGGCCCCTGGGCTACACGGACTGAGAGGCCCCTGGGCTACACGGACTGAGAGGCCCCTGGGCTACACGGACTGAGAGGCCCCTGGGCTACATGGACTGAGAGGCCCCTGGACTACAGGGACTGAGAGGCCCCTGGACTACAGGGACTGAGAGGCCCTGGACTACAGGGACTGAGAGGCCCCTGGACTACAGGGACTGAGAGGCCCCTGGGCTACAGGGACTGAGAGGCCCCTGGACTACAGGGACTGAGAGGCCCCTGGACTACAGGGACTGAGAGGCCCCTGGACTACAGGGACTGAGAGGCCCCTGGACTACAGGGACTGAGAGGCCCCTGGACTACAGGGACTGAGAGGCCCCTGGACTACAGGGACTGAGAGGCCCCTGGACTACAGGGACAGAGGCCCCTGGACTACAGGGACTGAGAGGCCCCTGGACTACAGGGACTGAGAGGCCCCTGGACTACAGGGACTGAGAGGCCCCTGGACTACAGGGACTGAGAGGCCCCTGGACTACAGGGACTGAGAGGCCCCTGGACTACAGGGACTGAGAGGCCCCTGGACTACAGGGACTGAGAGGCCCCTGGACTACAGGGACTGAGAGGCCCCTGGACTACAGGGACTGAGAGGCCCCTGGACTACAGGGACTGAGAGGCCCCTGGACTACAGGGACTGAGAGGCCCCTGGACTACAGGGACTGAGAGGCCCCTGGACTACAGGGACTGAGAGGCCCCTGGACTACAGGGACTGAGAGGCCCCTGGACTACAGGGACTGAGAGGCCCCTGGACTACAGGGACTGAGAGGCCCCTGGACTACAGGGACTGAGAGGCCCCTGGACTACAGGGACTGAGAGGCCCCTGGACTACAGGGACTGAGAGGCCCCTGGACTACAGGGACTGAGAGGCCCCTGGGCTACAGGGACTGAGAGGCCCCTGGGCTACAGGGACTGAGAGGCCCCTGGGCTATAGGGACTGAGGCCCCTGGGTTACAGGGACTGAGGCCCCTGGGTTACAGGGACTGAGGCCCCTGGGTTACAGGGACTGAGGCCCCTGGGTTACAGGGACTGAGGCCCCTGGGTTACAGGGACTGAGGCCCCTGGGTTACAGGGACTGTGAGGCCCCTGGGTTACAGGGACTGAGGCCCTGGGTTACAGGGACTGAGGCCCCTGGGTTACAGGGACTGAGGCCCTGGGTTCAGGGACTGAGGCCCCTGGGTTACAGGGACTGAGGCCCCTGGGTTACAGGGACTGAGGCCCCTGGGTTACAGGGACTGAGGCCCCTGGGTTACAGGGACTGAGGCCCCTGGGTTACAGGGACTGAGGCCCCTGGGTTACAGGGACTGAGGCCCCCAGTGATATTTTCAAAAGGATAAAAATTAAAGAAATATTAAATTTAATTTAACAAGGTTAACCAAAATTAAAACATTCTTAACGTAGTTTTTTTGAGACAAATTTCTCTAAAACAGTAAATTTTAATTTGTTGAGAACATCGTTTTCAATTGCCATGAGAACTAATAATCTCTGTAGTCGTTCTTGTGCTGTTGTCGACCTGTGTATATTTAGATGGTTCATCTTGGAGAAACTCGTCTCTCCAGTCGCATTAGTTATCACTAAACACAAGTAAATCCCTAATGCTGTTTCAACATTAGATATTGTAGTATTTAATCAATTGATTACTTTGCTTTTGGCCATAACGTCTAATGAAGGAGAATTTAATTCTTTGTACGAATCACTTGGTCTCAGTTTAGTTATTTGCATAAAAAGGTTTGTATTATTAACACATAATAGCACATAACACACTTTCAAAAATAATCACTAATATTAAACTTAGTTCATGGTTAAACAATCATATATAAAGGAAGTTAGGCCATTGCCGCTACGGTTGACAAGTTGACACTACAGTTCATCATATACGTGATGTAATAAGAGTATACTTATAAACTTACAGCATTAACTGTGAACACTTTTCACTTAATCTCAGTAGGCCCTTCAGCTGGAGGAGACCCCCTGGGCTTCAGCCCTTAAAACCCATGCCTTAATCCGGCCATGGAGGTGAGGAGTACTAAAGGAAATATAATCTAAGGTGGTGTAATAAATCTGTTACTGTCAAAAAATCGAAGAGGGAGTCTGCGTCAAAGGTGGGGCCGTCAGCGAGGAGGGAAGATAGTGTGTTAGAGCCGTGATGACGTAGGAGGTAAATTCTTCGTGCTCGCTGATAGAGCGAACAGTCCAATAGAATATGGCAGACCGAAATTGGAACATGAATGCTTGCACAGAGTGGAACTGGGCTCCTCTCCATGAGATACCCGTGAGTGAGACGGCTTGATAGAATGCAATTTGTTATGAATCAGCTCAGACCAACGTTGCTGTCAGCAGTTACAAAGGTGGCTACAGATTACAGTAAAATAGACAGAGAATGGACAAACGACCGCGCAGTAGAATCCGCCTGCTCGTTGCCCTGAACATCAACATGAAAAGGGATCCAGTAGAAAACGATTTCTTTGTTTCTGCTAGAAATGCAACGCAAGCAAAGTTGTATACAAATTACTAGGCAAATTATATTTTTGATAACTTGCAGAGCACTAAAGTCTGAGACTAACAGAAGTTAAGGGAGGCCTGGATGCAATACGGACAATTCCTATGAAAACTGCATATAATTCAGCTGTGAAAATGCTAGCCGAGTCTAACAACAACACTGTCAGGAAACACTGCTGCAAACCGACAAGATCAGAGGATTTAGAAACATCAGTATAAACTGCAACGGCATCAGAAAGAGACCGAAAACTGTTAAGGAAAAGGGAGCGAGAAGCAACTGTAGGTATGTGAGCTTTCAAGCTCAGCAGTGGGCAAGAACAGACTCGAACTGTCGGAACCTCCCAAGGGAAAAGAGAAAAGTTGGACGTTAGATAAACATATAAAGGAGGCAACTGAAGAGTGAAGACGAAGAGAAAAGGGACGTAGTAAACAAGGCGCCGAACAAATAATTTACCTCTACTAACGTCCGTTACTATCCTGTATATATCACTATGAAGATCATGAGAGCGGACAAAATAACGGAGGGAATGGGCATCACGTCTATCGTTCAAAGATGGAACATTATCCTCTGCATATACACACTCGACAGGTGAGGAGCGAAAAGCACCCTGATGATGGATGGGATCAAGTTTAAAAAGAGTTGAGGGAGAGGCCGCAGAATATATCTGGCCGCCATAGTCTAGTTTCGATAAAATTAGGGCAGAATGGAGTCGATTGAGAGTTCAATGATCCGCCCCACATGAAAGATGAGGGGGGTTCTAAGAAGGTTCAGACGGCTATGGTAAGTTGTTTCCAGGGAGGTAATGTGAGGCTTCCAGGACAACCGGCGATCAAACAAAGCCAAGAAATCTGACCGACAAACAGAATGCAGATGTTATATACACAGACTTTGCAAAAGCCTTTGACAAGTGTGACTATGGTGTAATAGCACACAAAATGCGTGATAAAGGAATAACAGGAAAAGTTGGTAGATGGATCTATAATTTCCTAACAAGTAGAACACAAAGAGCAGTAGTCAACAGAGAAAAGTCTGAGGCAGCTACTGTGAAAAGCTCTGTTCCACAAGGCACAGTACTCGCTCCCATCCTGTTCCTCGTCCTCATATCGGACATAGACAGGGATATAAGCCACAGTGCCGTGTCTTCCTTTGCAGATGACACCCGAATCTGTATGACAGTGTCCACCGTTGAAGACACTGCAAGACTCCAAGCAGACATAAACCAAATCTTTATATGGGCTGCAGAAAACAATATGAAGTTCAATGATGAGAAATTTCAATTACTCAGATACGGAAAACGTGAGGAAATTAAAATCTCATCGGAGTACAAAACTAATTCCAACCACACAATGGAGCGAAAAACTAATGTCAAAGACCTGGGAGTGATCATGTCAGAGGATCTCACCTTCAAGGACCATAACACCGTAGCAATCGCATCTGCTAGAAAAATGACAGGATGGATAATGAGAACCTTCAAAACCAGGGATGCAAAGCACATGTTGACACTTTACAAATCGCTTGTTCTATCTAGGCTGGAATATTGCTGCACACTAACTGCACCTTTCAAGGCAGGTGAAATTGCTGACCTTGAAAATGTGCAGAGAACCTTCACGGCACGCATAACTGCGATAAACCACCTCAATTACTGGGAACGCTTGAAGTTCCTAAACCTGTACTCCCTAGAACGCAGGCGGGAGAGATACATTGTTATATACACGTGGAAAATTCTCGAGGGATTAGTACCAAACTTGCACACGAACATCACTCCCTACGAAACCAAAAGACTCGGCAGGCGATGTAACATCCCCCCAATGAAAAGCAGGGGTGCCACTAGCACGTTGAGAGACAACACAATAAGTGTCAGGGGCCCAAGATTGTTCAACTGCCTCCCAGCATACATTAGGGGGATTACCAACAAACCCCTGGCTGTCTTCAAGCAAGCACTGGACAGGCACCTAAAGTCGGTACCTGACCAGCCAGGCTATGGTTCGTACGTTGGACTGCGTGCGGCCAGCAGTAACAGCCTGGTTGATCAGGCTCTGGTCCAACATGAGGCCTGGTCACAGACCGGGCCGCGGGGGCGTTGACCCCTGGAATTCTTTCCAGGTAAACTCCAGGTATCACGTTCAGGGATACGTGAGCCATACAGGTACAATGGCGTATCAGGGACGACGGAACGTTTGGTGAACATAATTTGCACAAACTATAGCAGTCATCAATGAACAAAGTGATGACCAAATATTGGACGGGAGAACAAAAGAGATCATTTATAGCAAGTAGAAAAAGAGTGGACTAAGGACACATCCCTGAGGGACACCCTCAGCTTGGACAAAGTCCGGAAAAGAAAATTATTAACCCAAACACGGAAACGTCTTTCAGATAAGAAGTTTTTAAGGAAAAGTGGCAGATTGCCCCGAAGGCCTAAGCAATGAGCTTGAGCCAAGATGTTATATCTCCAAAAAGTGTCATATGCCTTTTCAAGATCAAAAAAGACTGCGATAACTGAGCGATAACTAGCAAAGACATTACGAATATAGATACCAATTGTGCAGCGGCACTTACAAAAGCCAAATTGACTAGTGGAGAGACTACTTTGTGTCTAAATACTACATCAATCGTCTGTTTACTAGAAGTTCCATCAACTTGCAAACTACACTGGTAAGAGCTATGGGACGTTAGTGTGAGGCATCATGGCCAGAAGTTCCTAGTTTACGAGAAGCCAGAACAAGGACAGTTTCCCACAGCTGGGGAAGAACGACTCTGCGACCAGATAAGATTAAAAAGAAGAGGACTGCGATAGCTGACTGATGTAAATGCTAAAGTATACGAATATGAATGCCATCAAGCCCAGCTGCCGATGATCGACAAGTGGAAAGTGTTGACTACTTTCAGAAACATAAAAGGAGAGGGAATAAACAATATGGCATCACCGCGTGCTTCGTCGACCCTAGGGTGGAGCTGGAGACGTAGCTGCGTTTCAGCCAGCCTGCAATATTGCTCTGCAATAATGGCAGACTTGGAGGAAAGAAACGAGGGGCATAGATGTAGCCCCTGAGAAATACGGACAAGATTATTTCAAATTTCTGTGGCAACTTCAAGGGGGTTTGCGGTGTTGACATTGACAACCCTAAGAACGGGAGCCGAGTCTGGTGAATACTTGCCACTCAATTTTCGTACTTTTTTCCAAACTGCTCAGTCTGGAGAAGCTGAACTCTTCTCCAGACTGAGGGACTGACAACCACAAGTACAATCTCTACCAGGTTGAAGGACTGATTACATCTTCATTTCACTACTACATTTGCTGTCTCTATGTGACAGAAGAAGCCTACTGTGTAGGGGAACGTGTCGACAATAAAGATACCCATCTGTTGAACATGTGTCTTAATCAACTTGACGGCATTTAATACCACCATTTTCAGCATCACTGTATACATTGCACTCTCACTTCTGCCCCTTTAAAGGATTTTTTCTTAATCATTAATCTCCATTACTTTATCTTAAGTGTTTAAGTTAAAAGAGTTTGTTCGATACAGAAGGCGCACTTACCAGGGAGTCAGAGTCTTCATGTGTAATACTGAGATAATACTTGTGATCAGGTGGAGTCAGGTGCACAAGCTCTCTGGTGAAGTCCGTATTAAAGTTACTGGTATCAGTCTCGCCTGCTACTTGAGGTTTAAATGGAGGTGTGACCTGGAAAACGTTAACAGTATTTACAAACTAATCCAGCATTCTGACGATCACAAATTTCACAAGAGAACCAAATTATTTCTACTCAAAGTTCCTGCAGGTATAGGAAAATATTAAGAATTATAATGAGAGATTCCAACCTTCTTTTCCTCGACATTTTTCCAGTTGATAGTTTCATAGAAGTGATGTGACTGGATCTCCCTCACATCACCTGGTCCACTTCCCAAGCGCTTCCCTGGGTCCTTATACAGCAGACCTTCAAACAGGTCACGAGCATCTTGGGAAATAGTTCTTGGGAACTTGATCTGAAAATAAGTTTATTTAGATAATAATGATTATCTTAATAATAACAAGGATAAAGGTGGGATGCGAGAAGTGGGTTATAGCGAGTATAAACCTTGAGAGGGAGAGGTGTGAATGATTATTATAGGGTCATACAGCACTGCAGGGCAGAGGATGCTGTAGGAGCAGGGACTAGAAAGGGCTGTGAGCAGTGCCAAAGTATTATCAAAGTTTGTGATAAATCTGTTGCTGTCATAAACAAGTCAAGGAGGGAGTCAGTGTCAAAGGTGGGGCTGTCAGTGAGGAGGGAAGATGAAGTGTTAGAGCTGTGACGACGTCAGAGGTAAAGTCTGCGAGCTCGTTGATAAGGACAGTCAAACAAAACATGCCAAACTTAGAACCTGACAATTCTCACAAAGTGGAACAGGGTGCCAGGAGTAAGACGGGTGTGCCCTATGAGAAGACGGCAGAACGTAGCTCCTAACCTCGGCATCGATGATGATAAGGCCAGAAACCTAAACTTGGCTTAATGAAATAATTTGTTATAAGTCATATCGGACAGTGTTGCCAACGGTTGCAAAGGCTGCTAGAGATTACAGCATAATAGTCTGAGTATAGAATACCTCTATGTGAACCTGGGAGGTCATGTACCGCTGACCACGCAGCAGTACATGACCAGGAACACAGCGGAAAACGATTACTTTGTTTTTGCTAAAAAAGCGGCACAACCAAAGTTGTATACGAAGAACTAGGAGATGAGGCGAATAAAAATTTTAATAGCTTGCAAAGTACTGAAGGAGTTTGAGACTACTACGAACGTTGAGGCATAGACGCAATACGAATAATTGCAATTAGATCTGCATACAGTTCAGCTGTAATAATGCCCTCGTACAACGCTCTCATGGAACATTGCTGCAAACCCGACACCGTCAAGAGAATTTAGAAAAATCAGTATACACTACAATGGGATGAGAATGAAACCGGAAATAGTTGAGAAAAAGGGGGAGAAAAGCAACTTTAGATGAGCTTTTTGCAAGGGTTCTTAAGGAATGCAAAATGGAACTCTGTGAACCAATATCTAAAATTTTTAATTTATCTCTTCAAACAGGTGTAGTGTCTAATATGTGGAAGATGGCTAATGTAATTCCTATTTTTAAAGCAGGGGACAAGTCACTACCGTCAAATTACCGCCCAATAAGCCTGACCAATTGTTGGCAAATTACTAGAGTCAATTATAGCTGATATTATTAGAAGCCATTTAGATAACCATAATTTGATTAATGATACTCAGCATGGATTCACGAGGGGCCGTTCCTGCCTATCTAATTTATTAACCTTCTTCAGTAAAGCTTTTGAGGCTGTTGATCATGATAAAGAATTCGATATTGTTTATTTAGACTTTAGTAAGGCTTTTGATAGAGTACCGCACCAGAGACTGTTAAAGAAATTGGCAGCTCATGGCATTGGGGGAAAAGTGCTGTCATGGATCGAGTCATGGCTCACCAATAGGAAGCAGAGTGTGTGCATAAATGGGGTTAAATCCGAATGGGGACTTGTAACAAGTGGCGTTCCACAGGGATCAGTCTTAGGCCCATTGTTATTTATAATATATATCAATGACCTTGACGAGGAATTACTAGTGATATGAGCAAATTCGCCGACGACACGAAGATAGGTAGGATAATTGATTCAAACATAGATGTCATAGAACTTCAGGAAGATTTAGACAAACTTAATTCGTGGTCAGAAAAGTGGCAGATGCAGTTCAATGTAGATAAGTGCAAGGTTCTGAAGCTCGGAAGTGTCCATAACCCAAGCACTTATAAGTTAAATAACGTAGAACTTAGCCATACAGATTGCGAGAAGGACTTGGGGGTGATGGTAAGCAGCAACCTTAAACCAAGACAGCAATGCCTAAGCGTACGTAATAAGGCAAATAGATTACTGGGATTTATATCAAGAAGTGTTAGCAACAGAAGTCCAGAGGTTATATTACAGCTTTATACATCATTAGTAAGGCCTCACCTAGATTACGCAGCTCAGTTCTGGTCTCCATATTACAGAATGGACATAAATTCGTTAGAAAACATTCAGCGTAGAATGACTAAATTAATACATATTAATATAATCAAATAGAAGCGCTAAACCACAGGGGTTATACAGCGCTGCAGGTTATTGTAGGATGCAGGGAGAGTGGGTTGTAAGAGGGAGATGGATGATTAGTAGGGTATGGAGCGCAGCATGACGGTGGATAGTGCAGGGATAGAAGGTAGCAAGAGATCGAGGTAGAAGGACTGGGAGGTGCTAGAGGTGTAATCTTCAGAGTTTGTGTAGTAAGTCAGTTTCTGTCAAAAAGTCAACAAGAGAGTCAGGATTAAAGGAGGGTCCATCTGCAAGAAGGGAAGGTAAAGAAAGGGCCGCAGAGCGAAGACGTCGTTGGAGGTAAATTCTGCGTGCTCGTTGATAGAGTGGGCAGTCAGCAGAATATGTCGAACAGACACTGGAACCTGACAATGCTCACAGAGAGGGCAGGGAGCCTCGCCATGAGATACCCGTGAGTAAGACGAGTGTGGCCGATGCGAAGACGGGAGAGTGTAGTCTCCCAACCTCGACATTGGTGACAAGAAGAAGGCCAGAAACCTATAATCGGTTTAATAGAATGAAGTTTGTTATTCAGCAGGTCAGACCAGTGTTGTTGCCAACGGATGCGAAGGTGGGTAGCAATGACCGCAAAATAGTCCGTGAAAGGAACACCTCTATATGAAACTGGAAGGTCATGTACTGCTGACGCGCAGCAGTGTCTGCCTGTTCATTGCCCTGTACGTCAACATGACCAGGGACCCAACAAAAAACAATATCTTTATGCTTGCTAAAGATCGGCGTAACCAAAGGTGGATACGAAGAACTAGGGGTGAGGTGTATCAATTTTACGGATAGCCTGTAAAGCACTAAGGGAGTCTGAAACGACCACAAATGGTGACACAGGCATAGAT
>WNWK01054454.1:0-11554 GCA_009830355.1 Cherax destructor
GTACATGGTTAAGGATGTTTTGGGTGTTGGAGAATCCGGTGGTGTGAATTATTATATCATCAGCAAAACTGATCATATAATGATGGGGCTGGCTAGGCATAGCATTAAGTAAGGCATTAATTAGAATATTGAATAGAGTGGGACAGAGCACACCTCCCTGTGGGGTTCCTAATTCAAAGTCTTTAGTTATACTTCTATGCCCCTGGAACGACACAGAAGACTTTCTGTTGGCCTTTAATCCAGCGGAGAAGCCATCCTCCAACATCCATTCTGGCAAGTTCACTAATGATTACATGTCGGTTGGCAACATCAAAACGACGTGCCCATCAGTGTCAAGTACAAACTCCTACTGTATGCGGATGACAGTGCTCTGTTAGTGTCAGGTAAAAACGCACAATATATAGCTAATGTAATAACACTGGAACTGGAGTCCTGCAGCAAATGGTTAGTAGAAAACAAACTATCGTTACACCTCGGGAAAGTTAGTTTAATATCTTTATTATGCAACCCATACCCATCCTGTGGGCGGTAGTCAAAAGATTACAGAGGTACATAATGGGTCCAGGGACTGGACCCCAAAGTTTTGATAGCTGAACAAGGTACAAAGGTAATGAACTCAGGTAGATCTGGGGTATCTGGTCACAATCATGACAAGTTACAAAGGTATTTATATATTACAGAGGTACATAATGGGTGTGGAAAATATTGGTATTTTCCGAAAGTTGTAATTGATAAACTTTCCAATATGAATAGATATCATTAATGTGTTGCTGTTGGCTTAACATTAACTGAAAAGAACCAACGAATTAACACGCATGCGCGAGATGCCTCGTCAAGTGGGCAGGGAAGCTGGGTAGAGGGGACGGCAGAGTGAACAGCGAGCCTACCGACCCGATATCAGGTGATGGGATGGCCTGTCGAATTTGGAGATTCCGCCCGCCAAATCGGATTTAATTACCTCCTTTCGTAATGTGGAGGAATATCCAGTGACGCGGTGAATATAAAGTGGGACAATCGGTCCAGGAGGTCCAGGAGGTCCAGTAATAGGACAATAATTGTGAAATAAGGTGTGCCGCCGGCGAGTGATGCGGTCATAGGCCTATTTGAACTGAGTGAAGTGACCATACGGCAGGATAAAGTCGTAACCCCTGATGCTGGGGAGCTTTCGTCTTAGAAGAGACTGAAATATATTCGATGAATATTGTGAAATGGTGAATATAGTGAAACAGAGTTGTAAATAAATAGGGAGTGATTGTACCGAGCGAGGCTAGCGCGGGTACGCCATACCCCGACCGCCATATTGAATGCGGATGAAATGAACTAACATATCGCAAGTTATCTACTCGAAATCCAAGTATCGAGACTGTGAATGTGTATAAACTAGTGGGGCATTAAGCAAGGATATACGTAATATGTAAAGTTATACGTATAAACAGTACAAAAGGTCGGATTAGTGAGAGGATCTGATTCGCTACCCCGACCAACCACATGTTAACTAACGCCCGGTCTCGTGGACGTATAAGAGTGCACGTAAATTAACCTTCCTTGACTCGACGGGACAACTATTACCATCGCGATCGAATCAGATCGCAATGGAACGACTCCCTCATCTAAAGCTAAGTACCATACTGTCGTCTTTATTGTTGGCCAATGATATTGTTACGCACAGTAGATGTACTTTAGCTAGGTCAACGATCTACAATGCACCACTATGATGCTGTTAATTAGGTGAGTGATGGTCATGTTCACTTAATTGTGTGTTCTCTACCTCTCCTCCTGTTTGATCAGTTGTTTAATAACCTATACAGTCCACTTAAATTTAAATATATCATAATTATAATAAATGATCTTCTCATATTTATTTATACTGGTCCAGAGTGCAGTGGGTTAACGAGAATATTGAAGGTACCCCTTGGGTGCGGCCAGGAGCGGGTAAAGTTCTCACATACCTTAAAGGAAATGACTGCGGTAAAATTATACGAGTCGGTCATCTCCCTGGGAGTTTGTTTATTGCTAGTGGCGGTGTCCCAGATAGACTTATCTCTCACAATTCCCCACAATGGGTCCAAAGACTGGGCCCCAAAGTTTTGATAGCTGAACAAGGTACAAAGGTAATGAACGCACAAGTTTCAAAGGTAATGAATCATGTAAGTAAATTTACTTACTTACGTTTATACATGGTTACAATCATGAACAAATTATAAAGTAATGAGCAATTCACTAGTCAACACCCGGTCACAACTGTAATGAGTTTTTGGTGCAAATATTAATTGTTGGTTTGGTTTTGAAAACCGGCGATTTGAAGATTGAGACACTTATGCAACATATGGGAATCTTTATTAAGGAAACGTTTCTCCACACAGTGGCTTCATCAGTCCAATACAAAGCAGAAAGGTGTAAGGAGAGGAGGAGTTTGAGGTAACCACTCCCTCACCCTAGAGTCGATGTGTTGAGTCCATCAATCTTGTAAAGTACATCATAGGGCCGTAGAAGTGGCTTATATACTGTAAACAGGTGAGGCGAAGCAGGAGGAGGCGGGGTTATAGTGGTACCATCCTCTAGTCGAAGTAGGTCTTCGTCCAAAGGTTGGACAAGTATTGAATAATTTCTTGTATCAAGATCCCATGACGTTGCAGTGTCTGACAGATGTGATAAATGGTTTTGAAAACCGACGGCCCTATGCTGTACTTTCTACAAGATTGATGGACTGAACACATCGACTCCAGGCTGAGGGACTGATTACCTCAAACTCCTCCTCTCCTTAAACCTTTCTACTTTGTATTGGACTGATGAAGCCACTGTGTGGCAAAACGTTTCCTTAATAAAGATTGTTGCATAAGTGTCTCAATCTTCATAAATTGTTGGATCACACACACACATACAAGCCCCGGTGGCCTGGTGGCTAAAGCTCTCGCTTTGTGAGGGATGGTAAAATCGCAGTTAGGAAACAGCCCACTGGGAAGAGGTATTTCATTGCAACAGAACATGAACTTAAAAGATTCCTGAGTGAGGCTGGGTTAACAGAATTAGAATAATATGTAGTACACCCACTATCCACGATTAGTGTTATGAACCATCTTTAAATTTTGTTCCCAAAATTCCAATACCCTCTTATCATTAAATTTTTACTTTTTGTTCCCCAAAATTCCAATACCCTCTTACCATTAATTTTTTACCTTATATCCAACTACCATTCTACCTCATAGTCTTAATTCTACCTCATAGTCTTAATTCTACCTCATAGTCTTAATTCTACCTCATAGTCTTAATTTGTATTTGATAACTACAAAATCCCCTTATTATTCAAGCTTTATTGCACAATTTTTATTTTATAATTATTATTGTCCCATTTTTTTATACTTCATTGCTCAATCTTATTTTATACCTTTAGTTTTATTAACCTATCATTGCCAAAGATCCAAGCTTCCATACACAGCTGCAACATCATTGCCCTATCCTTACCAATTATACTTTTTAATAACCTGTGCAAAAAAAAACCCATTTTACTTATTTTAATATCTACTGTATACCATTCTTTGCCCCTGTTTATTTTTTATTATACTTTTTTATAAACCTGTATTATACCTTAATTTCTATTGCAACTATTCTCTAGTGCAATTACAAGTAACAGTCTTGTGCTACAACTATCTTATTATCAATTAATATCATAGGTAATATCTAGTTCACCTAATTACATTCTAGCTTATTGAATAACCAACACCAAACTCATTGTTACTACCCAATTTTGTAATTTAAACTTAGTAGTTTATCTCTATTTGTAATTTTTACTGTACTTTATTTCATTCTAGCCTAATACATAACCATTACCAAACTCATTGGTGCTACATTGTTATTAGTAATTTTATCTTATTAGTTTATATCTAATTACCTTCTAGCTTATTAAATAACCAACACCAAACTCATTGGTGCTACCCAATTTTGTAACTTAAACTTAATAGTTTAACTAAATTTGTAAATTTTTACTGTACTTTATTTCATTCTAGCTTAATACATAACCAATACCAAACTCATTGGTGCTACATTTATTAGTAATTTTATCTTATTAGTTTATATCTAAATTTTTCTTTAATTTTACTGTACTATATTTCATTCTAGCTTAATACATAACCAATACCAAACTCATTGGTGCTACATTGTTTTTGATAATTGTATCTTATTAGTTTATATCTAATTTTTTATTTCATACTAGCTTAATACATACTCAATACCAAGACCACTATGTTTATTTGTTACTATACTCTATTTGACCAATGTGCATTAGTTATATACTCACCAAAACATTCCCTTACAACAGGACACGGAGTCTTCGCCCTGCTGCCGTCGAGAGAGGACGTCGTCTTAGCTGCTCTGTACACCGATCCTCCAGCTGCCCTGCTGCAGTCGAGAGAGGACGCTCCCAGCTGCTCTGAACACTGATCCTCCAGCTACCACTGATCCTCCTGCTGACCAGAGCGGAGAGGAAAACTTGCTTGCTGTCACTTCGAGCCCCATCCCTTCAAGAGGGTAAGGCGGTGACTAGCCTGCTTGTTCCTCCTCTCTACCCCCCCCATCCCCCCCACCTTATCCTGCCCCATCCTACCCCCCCATCACCCAAACCACTACACTGGCCTATCCACAGAACACTCTCTACACACTGCTGTCCTTCTGCCTTTCCTGTCTTCTTATTTTTCGGCAACTTCGCCTTTTGGCGATTTAAAACAAGGCATTTTGACCATCCGGTGGCCTGTGTGTTTTTAAAATCGGTCGATCTTTGCCTTGGGCCCCATCCCCTCACCTCCTCGAGGGTAGGCTATCTTAGGGGCTGACCTTCATGAGTCAGCTGAAGTAGGATGACACTTTCACAGGTAATTAATTTCTTTCCAGCATATTATCTGTGTCAGCTGTAAATTACCAAGGCAACATGCCTAATATAAGAGTCAGACTTCGTGTCACTGGTGACAAGAAGTCCAAAAGAAATACTTGACTGCATTCGCATAATGCCACAGTGGCACCAGTGGATATCTTTGATACCTATGCTGGTGCAATTCTACTGCTCTCTTCGGAAGAGGAACTATTGCAACTACTAAAGAGGAATGTTCTTGACAAACTCGCCAATGAAGGAGTCACTCCCATTCCCCCTGACAACTTCCAGGCACAGCGTTCTGTGTTCGTTGCACGTATCAATAGCATCATGCGTGAGCATACTGCTGATGAACTCGTTGAGGAGATCAACCAGGAAAATGAGTTCAAGGTTCTCCAGGCATACAAATTCAACAGGAATGCGGCTAACCAACAATCGCTGAAGCTCATTCTTGAGACTCCTGATGAGGCCAAGCTTGTTTGTGAACAAGGCCTGAAATGTTTTGGCATGAAATGCACACCTGATCAAGTGAGTATGGAAAGGTTTGTCCCAATTACCCAATGCTACAGATGCTACCAGTTTGGGCATAACACCAACAAATGCAACAAGGAGCAAACCATTTGCAGTATCTGTGCTGGAGAACATGTTCATAGGGAATGCCCCAACAGGAGCAAACCCAAGTGCATCCTCTGTGGCGATAAGCACCACGCTGTCTCCCTGGCTGCCCCATCAGGAAGGCTGCAATTCAGAAAATCCTGGACAACAGGAAGTCAGCACTGAATAACAGAAACACTGATCAGTCACCTCCCATTGTATCCCAAGGAGCCTTCCCAAGCCTACCAAGCTCTGGCAGTGCCTCCACTGCTACCTCTTCATCCAACAATGCCAGTGCCCCCCCTGCTACCACTTCAACCAACAATGCCTGGAACCAACCAATATCCCACCCACCCCATCCAACTCCAACCTACTCTACTCCTAGCCCACCCCAAGCTCAAGGCACACCTTTCTACCCTATTCCCCTGGCCCCATCCAAGAGGGAGTAATGAAGAGCACTGCCTTCTATTTGATAGCAAAGGAACTAGCAAAGGGTGATGACCGGCTATTCTGCACCCTCATCAATGCCTTGTTTGAAGCCAATGGTTCCATAGTCATACATTATCCAGACATAGTGCGATCTCATATGGGATCTTCCCACAAACTCTGGCCCCTACCCAACCAGCCCCTCGCAGGAAGTGACGATCCCGGCACCGGTTACGGAAGCTGTTGCACAATCTACCGCCTTTGAGGCTAACCTAACTGACCACTCAGGTCCAGAACTCCCCGCCAATGTGGCTGACCTAACTGACCACACAGGTTCAGAACCCACCGTCATGGAGGATGACCAAACTGACCGCCCAGGCTCCCACGCTACTCAGAGGGAGACAGTCACTGGGCAACTAGATAGTCTTGATGAACTAGACCTCCAACACCAAGAACCAGTGTCCCCTATTTCAAGCTGCGGCAGTTCTGAGACCCCAGTACACCGGAGGGACACAGACTCGGACATGAGTTCGGGATCAGAGAATGAGTCTGAAGTGTCACCTGATGTTACCATTACCAATAGCAGCGATGAAGCCTCTCTATTCTCGCAGGTAAACACCCAGGAGTATACCCTCCCTACCCCTCTGAAACACACTGGCAGACGCAACCAACCCCATCGGGACTGCACCTCCAAACGTACCTCCTCTGCTTGCAGCTATACACCTAAGCACGTAAAATAATGGGGATCACAATTCTGCAAATCAACATTCACCACTTCTTCAACAACCGCTACCTTTTTTGAAATAGAGTTGTGTAACCACAACCCAGACATTATCCTCCTCAACGAAACAGCAGCCAGACCTGACCAACACATAAAACTCCCCGGTTACTCAACACTCGAGAAATCCAGAGGGCCTTATAGTGGAGTAGCCATCCTTGTGAAGCGGGGATATGAATTCCGTAACATCCATGTCGAAGAGGACAACATCCTAGCAATAGAACTGCTGACCTCATATGGCCGACTCGTAGTGGGAACAGGCTACTTTCCCCCCAGACAGCCGTACATTGAGTCTATCCCCTTACATAGATTACTCAGTCGAAACGTCCCTACAGTCCTAGCAGGTGATTTCAATGCCCACCACCCGCTCTCTTTAACTGTGGCGCCGCCCTCCCGCAGGGTGACCATAAAGGGAAACAACTCTTCAACCTAATGGCGGCAAGAAATCTATCTTTCCAGGGCCCATTCTTTAAATCATATGTGGGCCCCCACCCAGGGACTCCTGACATAGTACTCACCAACAAGGACTGCGATCTGTTCCACTGCAAAGTGTCCCCGGGCGGCAACGTCGGCTCTGACCATATCCCTGTCATAATTAAGCTACAATCCACCCCATTCCGCACACCCATCCGCCCTAAACCCAACCTGAAAACACTTGGCTTCGACCCCTTCAGGGATTACCTAGCAAACGACCAGACTATTCTTCTTGACAACCAACCCTCCACTGCAATAGATGTGGCGATAGCATCTCTGCACAATAGAATCACCGAGGCCACTGAAGCATGCTGCCAACTAACCACCTCCAGGGTTTACCAACAGTACAAACCAACTAGAAAATAAAAGACAGAATGAACAATTACCAAGCTGAATGTGAAGGAATCTCCTCTCAGGCCAGCCCACTGCGATGTACTCCTAAGAATGAGAAGGAATTAACATCCTAATCACTCAGCACAAAAGAGACCTATGGAAATACCTTGTGCTGCAAGCTAATCAGTATAAGCGACAACCAGAACGATTCTGGAGCAAGATCCGCAGACTACTGGGGGCTAAGCACTTACCCACTCAACTCCTCACACACTCATTCACTAATAATGTTGGCGGAGGTGACCACCTACTCGATGACCCACAGGATCAAGTTGATTTGATGAGAGAGGTGTGGAAGAAAATTATATCTCACAATGTCAGCAGAAGATTTAACAACAACCATTACGTGTGGGTCAATCAGTGGCGTGACGAGAACCGGAAGACTTCAGCCAATATTAACAATTGATACATCTTCTCTTGAACCAGAGCACCCTCTCACAAGGCCAATCATCCTTAAGGAAATGACCAAGTCATTGGACGAATGAGAAATAAGGCCCTGGACCCTCAGGCATAACAGTAAAACAGATAAAATACCTACCCGTAATTGCAAGATGTCCCTATTAAACATCTTAAATGCTATCCTGGCGTCTGGCTACTTCCCTACATCATTTAAAACAGCTAAGATGATCTTCATCTCTAAACCCAATAAGGACACCCGTAACCCAGAAAATTACAGACCTATCTCTCTACTAGAAGTCGCTGGCAAAGTCTTTGAGAAAATCATTTCCAATAGACTGAACTACTATATTGAATTTAATCACCTTTTCTCAGAAAAACAGTTTGGTTTCAGGTCCCATCGTGGAACGCAGCATGCTATCAACATCATCTATGATGCTGCTGTAAGCCTGAGGAATCAAGGACACCTGGCCCTAATTGCAACGAGGACGTTCACAAAGCCTTCGACAGTCTCTGGCACGATGGGCTTATATTTAAACTTGCTGATCTACCAGATCATAACTGGACCTTTCTCAGGCTAATATTCAATTTCCTAACAGGTCGAAGAATCATCCCCAACTTTAATGGCAAATCGGCAGTCCTTTCACCCCAACAGCTGGAGTACCTCAAGGCTCATGCCTTAGCCCCATACTCTTCAATATCTATGTAAATGACCTCCCGCAACCAGAACATAATGACACCATCATCACCCAATTTGCAGACGACGTGATTCATGTTGTGTCATCCGCCCCATAACAGGTGCAACAAAATACAGGAGAGTAATAGCGAAAATGAATGAAGAATTACGAAGAACTGCTAATTGGGAGAAAAAGTGGAGAATCACAACTAACACAGAAAAAGTCCTCATTAGCACCATTGGCTGTCTCCCAGAAACCATAGAAACAAAGAGGTATCTCCATAAGAGGATCACAGGTCGGTATCAGAAACCTAACAAAATCCTGGGATATGAGATCGACAGATTACTTCACTCCACTTCACACATCTCTAAAAAGTGAATCTAGCTAAAGCCCGCCTCAGCCAACTATTCAGATTCAAAGAGCACCAACCCACATCAAGAAGCACCTCTACAAGATGATGATCAGACCTCTGTTGGAATATCCTTGCGTACCACTATCACTTACAACTAAAACCAACAGGCTGCGGCTTAACGAGTCCAGAACAAAGCCCTCCGCTTTATCACTGGGACCAGATTAAGAGACAGAATCAGAACTGAAGATCTACATATACAACAAGAACTCGATGCAATTAATGTAAGGATAGATAAACTAGCGAAAAGACAGCTATACGACATGCAAGAATTATATGTACCGGATGAGAACACCCCCACAACCGGTAAACACAACCGACTATGTCATCACCACACCTCCCACCGAACCCAAAGAATGACTCTGCAGCAAAGAGTTAGGCGCTACACCCCACAATGACAACTCCCCACGACCCAGAATCCTGAGTGATCTCCCGTCGAACCAGAAGTGGATACCCCCAGTCCCAGTCTATGTTCAACAACATAGATAAATACTCCCCATTTATGGGTGACCTACCTTCTCCAAACTACATATTACAATTACCATTGTAACACCTATGACCTTCCTATTTTAGGACACCACCTCAGAAACTGCTTGAACAACTCCGGGCTAGCTACCAACAACATCAAAAGCCCTACACCTACCACCTATTGAAACTGTTCCTCCAGTACCGGGCTAACCACCATCAACACCGAATGCCCGAAACTACCACCTTCTGCGGAGCCTTTCCCGAAAAAAAAAAAAAAAAAAAAAAAAAAATTACTTTAAATAGTATGCATTCTCCCAATTCAGTGTCATGCTGTGATACAGTAGTATACCTGTGTGCAACTGATGGGGTGAAGGCATATCCTCCTCATAAAATTTACTTATGTATTACTCTACATACACATACACTTATTATGTTGCGCCAAAGTGGATAGGCCACTTACCTTTATAACCCTAACCTCCCCTCTCCCCCCCCTATTTCCCAATTTCCATCCTTACCCATCCTTCTTCCTTCCCCACCTTACCGACGCTCTGGTCAATCAAGCTCAAGCTCAAAGCTTACAACAGATATCAGTACTATAACTCACCACACTATACATGATATAACAAAATCACTATTTAACCTAAATGATGAATGATCACGTCGACCCTGATCTAAACCTATTTAATCGAACACCCATTCAAAATTTACTGGAAAATAACTGCCTCTACTACAGCATCACAAGCCCACACTGTCCTAAACACTACTAAAAGTATAACAGTTCTTAACTACAATGTCCGATCCTTAAGCAAACACTATGATGACCTCCTTGCCCTCCTTGGTTCCCTAAAAACAACCTTCACATGTATTGTCCTTACTGAAACCTGGCTTAAGCAGGATACAATAGATATCTACTCGCTGCCAGGATACACAGCAATACACAACTGCAGACCACATCAAGCGGGGGGAGGTATTGCAATCTATTACTCTAATGAAATATCCTGCCATAATGATGAATATGGAGAATATATTTTTGCTAAATTTACTGCACAAAACCTTAAGACTCCCATAACCATCGGGGCCATTTCGGATGCCTCATAAAACATCCCAAATTTTAGCGATCAACTAAAAACGCAAATAACAAACAACCAATTGAACAAACACCACCTTATCTTAGCTGGAGACTTCAACATCAACCTTGGCCTACCAGATGACCAGCCAGTAACCGATTTCATCAACAATATGAACAACACACTTCTCATACCAACAATAACCAAACCAACTAGGCTTACTGATACGAGTGCAACCATAATCGACCATATATGGACCAATATCCTAGCCCCCCTTAAATCGGGGATAATAACAGACAGCACCACAGACCACTACCCCACCTTCCTCTTAACAAACATTAGTAAACCGCCCTAGAATACACCATAGTTTCATTCCGACTCCACTGACCAAGCTTCAATAGATAATTCACAACAGAGCTAGACACAGTTGACTGATCATAAATTCCCAAATGCCAAGGGTATCGATGAGTGGACAGACACCTTTCTTAATAAATTACATAGACTATACAACAAACATTGTCCTATAAAATGAAACAGATTACGAATAAACGGTTAGGCTGCCCATGGCTAACTAACAACTTACTAAAATCCATTAACAAGAAACATCAATATGAGAAGCAATATAGACGGGGACTCATACATAAGGAGTTTGTTAAACACTATTCATCAGTTCTCACCAAACTAATAAAAAAAACCAAACAATTGTACTACTCCCAGATTCACTGGAAACAAGAGGATATATAAAAAAAACCTGGAAAACACTCTCACAGATTATGGGCACCCACAAACTGAAAAAAAAATAGGGGTATTGTCCCAACCCAACCAAACGAAAAACCACTACAGCCTATTGATACAGTAAACAAGATAAATGACTTCTTCTCAACTATAGGATCAAATCTTGCCAGTAAAATTCCAGATACCAATGCCCGAGCATGATTACCTAGATGGGAATTTCCCATCCTCCTTATATCTTGCACCTACAGAACCCACTGAAGTCTCCATGATAATCAAGTC
>WNWK01054455.1:0-11554 GCA_009830355.1 Cherax destructor
AGGTCACGCTGCCTCGGTGGAAAGCGGCCGATGTGTTAAAATAATAATATAACATCACATCCCCCATGTGGAACTTTTGTCAAACACTTGTATTGTTATTGTTTGTCTCACGTCACAAATAATACAGAATGATGCATACAATTACTTATTGGCTCAGGTAAAACAAATTGTGATCTTAGAGGTGATGTTACTTGTAGAGATAATTATATATTACTCTATGATGGAGATAAATGGTATAAAACACCAACATGATGGGAAATAGACACAAATGCAAAGTAATGCGATACTTTATCGGCTCTGTTTCCCCCACACAGTGGACTTCGTCACAAACACATCTTGATAAAGCCACTGTGTCACAAACACATCTTATAAAGCCACTGTGTACAAACACATCTTGATAAAGCCACTGTGTCACAAACACATCTTGATAAAGCCACTGTGTCACAAACACATCTTGATAAAGCCACTGTGTCACAAACACATCTTGATAAACCACTGTGTCAAAACACATCTTGATAAACCACTGTGTCACAAACACATCTTGATAAACCACTGTGTCACAAACACATCTTGATAAAGCCACTGTGTCACAAACACATCTTGATAAAGCCACTGTGTCACAAACACATTTGATAAAGCCACTGTGTCACAAACACATCTTGATAAAGCCACTGTGTCACAAACACATCTTGATAAAGCCACTGTGTCACAAACACATCTTGATAAAGCCACTGTGTCACAAACACATCTTGATAAAGCCACTGTGTCACAAACACATCTTGATAAAGCCACTGTGTCACAAACACATCTTGATAAAGCCACTGTGTCACAAACACATCTTGATAAACCACTGTGTCACAAACACATCTTGATAAACCACTGTGTCACAAACACATCTTGATAAACCCACTGTGTCACAAACACATCTTGATAAACCCACTGTGTCACAAACACATCTTGATAAAGCCACTGTGTCACAAACACATCTTGATAAAAGCCACTGTGTCACAAACACATCTTGATAAAGCTACTGTGGCACAAACACATCTTGATAAAGCCACTGTGTCACAAACACATCTTGATAAAGCCACTGTGTCACAAACACATCTTGATAAAGCCACTGTGTCACAAACACATCTTGATAAAGCCACTGTGTCACAACACATCTTGATAAAGCCACTGTGTCACAAACACATCTTGATAAAACCACTGTGTCACAAACACATCTTGATAAACCCACTGTGTCACAAACACATCTTGATAAACCACTGTGTCACAAACACATCTTGATAAACCACTGTGTCACAAACACATCTTGATAAAGCCACTGTGTCACAAACACATCTTGATAAAGCCACTGTGCACAAACACATCTTGATAAACCCACTGTGTCACAAACACATCTTGATAAAGCCACTGTGTCACAAACACATCTTGATAAAGCCACTGGGGTCACAAACAATCTTGATAAACCACTGTGTCACAAACACATCTTGATAAACCACTGTGTCACAAACACATCTTGATAAAACCACTGTGTCACAAACACATCTTGATAAAGCCACTGTGTCACAAACCACATCTTGATAAAGCCACTGTGTCACAAACACATCTTGATAAAACCACTGTGTCACAAACACATCTTGATAAAGCCACTGTGTCACAAACACATCTTGATAAAGCCACTGTGTCACAAACACATCTTGATAAAGCCACTGTGTCACAAACACATCTTGATAAAGCCACTTTGGCACAAAGACATCTTGATAAAGCCACTTTGGCACAAAGACATCTTGATAAAGCCACTGTGTCACAAACACATCTTGATAAAGCCACTGTGTCACAAACACATCTTGATAAAGCCACTGTTTCACAACCACATCTTGATAAAGCCACTGTGTCACAAACACATCTTGATAAAACCACTGTGTCACAAACACATCTTGATAAACCCACTGTGTCACAAACACATCTTGATAAAGCCACTGTGTCACAAACACATCTTGATAAAGCCACTGTGTCACAAACACATCTTGATAAAGCCACTGTGTCACAAACACATCTTGATAAAGCCACTGTGTCACAAACACATCTTGATAAACCCACTGTGTCACAAACACATCTTGATAAAGCCACTGTGTCACAAACACATCTTGATAAAGCCACTGTGGCACAAACACATCTTGATAAAGCCACTGTGTCACAAACACATCTTGATAAAGCCACTTGCACAAAACATCTTGATAAAACCACTGTGTCACAAACACATCTTGATAAAGCCACTGTGTCACAACCACATCTTGATAAAGCCACTTTGGCACAAAGACATCTTGATAAAGCCACTTTGGCACAAAGACATCTTGATAAAGCCACTGTGTCACAAACACATCTTGATAAAGCCACTTTGGCACAAAGACATCTTGATAAAGCCACTGTGTCACAAACATAGTCAATAAAGGATCACATTATACTTGTGTCTATTTTTCCATAATGCTTTACTTTGTTCTTTGGATGTATGGAAGTTTTTGATGGGATTCTCTCTGCAGTTTGTGATGATTATTGAAGTTTTATAATAAATGTTTTGGGTGTTGCATCATGGAGGACACTGTGAATGATGGTGAGGAAATACACAAACAAGTGGACGAGGCTGTGACAACAAGTGGACGAGGCTGTGACCACAAGTGGACGAGGCTGTGACCACAAGTGGACGAGGCTGTGACCACAAGTGGACGAGGCTGTGACCACAAGTGGACGAGGCTGTGACTGCACTTTATAATGGAGTCATTTGGATGTTTATATGTATTATATTAGCTTCAAGAATCGACTGAATTAAATAGAGATGAAGCATCAATTCATTTCACTAGAAACTCAAGTTAATAGTAGAACACACTTTTTTTAGACTTCCTTACACACACAAGTTTATTAAGGTACAGGTACACATAATTACAACATCCACTGATGCGGTATCCGTGATTTCAGTTATCCACAGTTTATTGTGCCCCCCAAAATACCTCATAATTTTGCATAATAATAATAATGGCCCCAAAGTGGGAAGCTGGCAGTTCTTCAGAGCCTAAGAAGCTATCAATGCTTCCTATCAGTGAAATAATGATAATTCTCCACTTATTGTGCATTATTTATCAATTAAACTTTAAAATAGGATTGTACAGGACTTGTATATAGGGTTTGCTACTTCCCACAGTTTCAGTATCCACAGCAGGTCCTTGGAAGATATAATACTACTGTACAGTTATTATATAGTGTAAATTACCTAACAGGATAATCCAAAAAAGTCATAGTGACTTATTTCCATTGTGGTCCTTGTAAACACACGGTCAGGAGTGGGAACAACTGCTTATTTCAACTATCTTTTAAGAACAGTCTTATTCATTCTGATCACAACAAAAGAAAGTTGTTATTGGGATGTTCTCAGTGAACGGCAGAGTTGTAGTTTGTTCTTCCTTGAGGAACAATGCCATTACTATATTGTCAACATATTTACCTGGAGTCTACCTGGAGAGAATTCAGGGGTCAACGCCCTCGGCCGGTCTGTGACCAGGCCTCCTGTTGGACAGAGCCTGATCAACTAGGCTGTTACTGCTAGCCGCACGCAGTCCAACGTACGAACCACAGCCCGGCTGATCAGGTACCGACTTGAGGTATTTAGGAAATAGCAATACCCAATATTCTTCATTAACAGTGACAAAACATTTTTGAAAACACCCAGAACAAATAAGAAAGTAAAGCAACTTATTTTATCTCTACAAGTAACATCACCTCTAAGATCACAATTTGTTTTACCTGAGCCAATAAGTAATTGTATGCATCATTCTGTATTATTTGTGACGTTGAGACAAACAATAACAATACAAGTGTTTGCACAAAGTTCCACATGGGGGATGTGATGTTATATTATTATTTTAACACATCGGCCGCTTCCCACCGAGGCAGCGTGACCTGAAAATAGAAGAAATATTTTCATCATCACTCCATCACTGTCTTGCCAGAGCGTGACAACACTACAGTTCAAAAGATATACTACATATGTGGAAGAAACTGCATTATTGAGCATAAATATGCAGCTTAAGCTAAAAAAAACCAGTAATGTTCGTCCAACACAGAAATAACACAACTAGGCCATGAAATTCTTAACTCAAAATTGATAATAAAAATGGAAAATTATTATTATAATCAAAAGTAAGTGTCAATAAAGGTTAAAAAATACAGAAATAAATATTAGGAAAGAATTGTTATGTGACAAGACAAGCACAGAGAACCAAGACAACTTACAACTGGAAAAAACTTTAATACAGATATTGAAGCATCAAGGAAGGTTCCCTGATGCTGGTGAGGGGCTCTTGATCTAGGGGAGTGGATCTATGCTTTACTTCTACCCCAGCTCCCCTTCAGGTGCTGTACAATCCCTATGGGTTTAGTGCTCCACATAATTTTTATGAACAAATCGGCCATCTCCCACCAAGGCAGGGTGGCCCGAAAAAGAAAAACTTTCACCATCATTCACTCCATCACTGTCTTGCCAGAGGTGCGCTTACACTATAGTTATAAAACTGCAACATTAACACCCCTCCTTCAGAGTGCCAGCACTGTACTTCCCATCTCCAGGACTCAAGTCCGGCCTGCCGGTTTCCCTGAATCCCTTCATAAATGTTACTTTGCTCACACTCCAACAGCACATCAAGTCCTAAAAAACATTTGTCTCCATTCGCTCCTATCTAACATGCACACACATGCATACTGGAAGTCCAAGCCCCTCGCACACAAAACCTCTTTTACCCCCTTCCTCCAACCGTTCCACTGGATGGATTACATGCAACTTCTGTGGAAAATGCTGCCATGCCCCTTGTGTAGGCATTCAGGAATCTACTACATGAGATATTAAACAAGGGAAGTGTTTTTGGGTATGTCCAAATGAGACCGAACTGTGGAATAAAATCACATCGATATTAAAAGGTGACATCAAATCGGACTTCATAAAAAACATGACAGCACTCTATAACAGTTGGGAAAGTAAAAAATCAGGGCCAGATGGTGCTACCGCCCCTGGTACAGATGTTGAAATGGTAGACAGTAACTGTAAGAATGTAGAAATAAATGATAGTGACCTGAAGAGGGACAGTAGCTCTAGTGAAATAAATGATGGGGAAACAGGTGTAGACAAGGACACACAAAAACCAATGTTACAAACTAAAAATAACACGGTAGATAGTAAACAGGGGGATGCCCCAGGAAATACTGAAGATAAATTATCAGAAACTAATGAAGGCTCCATTGTTAGCACTAGTATCGAAGACAGAAACGAGACAGGAACACACCCACCAATAGGGTATACAATGGGGAACACAGTCACAAAAAAACAGGGCAAACAGAAACCATTCTTGTGTGAATATTATGCACTTGTATCTGCAGGCATGGAATATCTGGGAAATCAGATGGGACATGCAATTATGATCACCCCAGAAAATGCCGTTCCCATATAAAAACAGGCAAATGCAACCTCCTGTCCTGTAAGTTTTTCCACCCTGAAATGTGCCACTCATCAATTCAGGAAAGACAGTGCTAAAATTTATATTGCCAGGCATACCACCTAAAGGGTACGAGGCGACACAGAACTTCCAGACCATGGCAAAACCTGGGTAGCCACAGCCACTCCGGAGAGGATTTTTAGTGCCAGGAAGGAAAAAAAGCTGGCAGGAAATGACAGAAATTGTACACCAACTGCAATCATTTCTGGAGTGGAATCACAGTCAATGGTCTCACTCCAATACAACAGATATTAGAGCCAGGAAAAAAGACCCCCATACCACCAATACCACCAATCCAACGACATTCATCTTTGAAAATATACAGGGTCTAAAGCCAGCAACAAACAACAAGATACCTTACATTCGTGGACTGCTTACAGAGTCAAATGCTATGTTTGCGGCTTTCACAGAGACCACATAGAGATCACTTGGACAATGAAATATGGATCCCGGGCTACAACCTATACAGGTGTGTCAGAGTGAACAGGCAAAAGGGAAGGTTGGCCTGTATATCACAGAGTCACTTATATGTTCAGAACTACTAAATGCCTCAAATGACGTAGTTGAAGTATTAGCAATAAGATCGAGAATCAAAACCTGGTCATCGTGATTGTATACAAGCCTCCTGATGCAACGTCCCAACAATTCCAGGAACAGCTTCTGAAAATTGACCACTGTCTGGAAAATCTTCCAGCTCCTGCCCCAACATCTTGCTCCTGGGGATTTCAACCTAAGACACCTAAAATGGAGGAACATTGCAAACAATGTGGTAGCAGAGATAACACCAGGAGGCAGCTCAGATGAAAACTCGAGCACACATGAACTTTTAAATCTCTGCACCAAATTCACCTTAAACCAGCAAATAGTAGAGCCCACAAGATTAGAGAATACGCTGGACCTCATCTTCACCAACAATGATGATCTGATACGAAATGTCATCATATCAAAACAATATACTCAGATCACAACATAATAGAGGTCCAGACATGCATGCGGGAGCTCCAGATCAACAAAATGTGATCAGCCGCGAGGAGCCTTTTCCAAATTCAACTTCAATAACAAAAACATAAGGTGGGACCAAGTAAACCAAGTCCTAAATGATATAAACTGGGAAGATTGCCTAAGCATCACGGATCCTAACCTATGTCTAGAACAAATTAACTCTGTGGCACTTGAGGTTTGCTCAAGGCAAATTCCTAAGGAAAAGGAGAAGATGCAAACTAGAAAGAGAGAGCACTCCCTATACAGGCGAAGGCAAAGAATAACGGAGCGGCTACAGGAGGCCAATATCTCTGAAATACGTAGGAGACACTAGTCAGAGAAATAGCAAACATCGAATTAAAACTAAAGGAATCTTACAGGAAACGGAAAGAACTAAAAGCCATAAATGAAATTGAAAGAAACCCAAAGTATTTCTTTTCTTATGCCAAATCAAAGTCGAGAACAACAACCAGTATTGGGCCCCTACTTAAACAGGATGGGTCCTACACAAATGACAGCAAGGAAATGAGTGAGTTAGTTAAGTCCCAGTATGACTCAGTTTTTAGCGAGCCGCTAACCAGACTGAAAATCGAAGACTTAAATGATTTTTTATGAGACTGCCACAGAACTTGACAGACACATGCCTTTCTGACATCACCACGACGCCAAATGACTTCGAAAAGGCAATAAATGACATGCCCATGCACTCCGCTCCAGGCCCAGACTCTTGGAACTCCGTGTTCATCAAGAACTGCAAGAAGCCCCTATCACGTGCTTTTAACATCCTATGGAGAGGGAGCATGGACACTGGGGTCGTCCCAGTTACTAAAAACAACAGACACTGGGGTCGTCCCGCAGTTACTAAAAACAACAGACATAGCCCCACTCCACAAAGGTGGCAGTAAAGCAATAGCAAAGAACTACAGACCAATAGCGCTAACGTCCCATATCATAAAATTTTTTGAAAGGGTTCTAAGAAGCAAGAACGCCACTCATCTTGATACCCATCAATTGCACAACCCAGGGAAGCATGGGTTTAGAGCAGGTCGCTCCTGTCTGTCCCAACTACTGGACCACTACGACAAGGTCCTGGATGCTCTAGAAGACAAACAGAATGCAGATGTTATATACACAGACTTTGCAAAAGCCTTTGACAAGTGTGACCATGGTGTAATAGCACACAAAATGCGTGATAAAGGAATAACAGGAAAAGTTGGTAGATGGATCGATAATTTCCTAACATGTAGAACACAAAGAGTAGTAGTCAACAGAGTAAAGTCTGAGGTAGCTACTGTGAAAAGCTCTGTTACACAAGGCACAGTACTTGCTCCCATCCTATTCCTCTTCCTCATATCAGATATTGACAGGGATATAAGCCACAGTGCTGTGTCTTCCTTTGCAGATGACATCCGAATCTGTATGACAGTGTCCACTGTTGAAGACACTGCAAGACTCCAAGCAGACATAAACCAAATCTTTAAATGGGCTGCAGAAAACAATATGAAGTTCAATGATGAGAAATTTCAATTACTCAGATACGGAAAACGTGAAGACATTAAAATCTCATCGGAGTACAAAACTAATTCCAACCACACAATAGAGCGAAAAACTAATGTCAAAGACCTGGGAGTGATCATGTCAGAGGATCTCACCTTCAAGGACCATAACAAAGTAGCAATTGCATCTGCTCGAAAAATGACAGGATGGATAATGAGAACCTTCAAAACCAGGGATGCCAAGCCCATGTTGACACTTTACAGATCGCTTGTTCTATCTAGGCTGGAATATTGCTGCACACTAACGGCACCTTTCAAGGCGGGTGAAATTGCTGACCTTGAAAATGTGCAGAGAACCTTCACCGCACGCATAAGTGCGATAAACCACCTCAACTAATGGGAACGCTTGAAGTTCCTAAACCTGTACTTCCTAGAACGCAGGCGGGAGAGATACATTATTATATACACATGGAAAATTCTCGAGGGCTTAGTACCAAACTTGCACACAAAAATCACTCCCTACGAAAGCAAAAGACTCGGCAGGCGATGTAACATCCCCCCAATGAAGAGCATGGGTGCCACTAGCACGTTGAGGGACAACACAATAAGTGTCAGGGGCCCAAGATTGTTTAACTGCCTCCCAGCATACATCAGGGGGATTACCAACAAACCCCTGGCTGTCTTCAAGCAGGTACTGGACAGGCACCTAAAGTCGGTACCTGACCAGCCGGGCTGTGGTTCGTACGTTGGACTGCGTGCGGCCAGCAGTAACAGCCTGGTTGATCAGGCTCTGGTCCAACAGGAGGCCTGGTCACGGACCGGGCAGCGGGGGCATTGACCCCTGGAATTCTCTCCAGGTAGACTCCAGGTAGCAGGGGCGTTGACCCCTGAAATTCTATCCAGGTAAACTCCAGGTACCCTACCAAACTCATCCACCAACCTCTGCAACTTCTCTTCAGAATCTTCCAAAAGCACAGTGTCATCAGCAAAGAGCAACTGTGACAACTCCTACTTTGTGTTAGATTCTGATCATTCACTTCCCTTACATCCCCATCTATAAATATATTGAACAACCACGGTGACATCACACATCCTGTCTAGGGTCTACTTTTACTGGGAAATAATCTCCCTCTCTCCTACATACTCTAACCTGAGCCTCACTATCCTCGTAAAAACTCTTCACTGCACAATACAAATAATATAAATAATGAAGCAGATACACCACCAGGAACTACCATTATCACCATTAACTACTACCATCATTACTTAACATGTTAATGTGCCTCAAGATCTACCCTAGCATGGGCCAGTAGGCCTACTGTCATACTTCTCTAATATTTACACTTATGTTGTTTCTCTCTCCAGCCTATAAACTGTGGTCACCAGATATGATCTACCACATCTATCACAATAGTATGTCTGTTTTCTGTATCTCCAACACTAGTTTTTGAAGTGTAGTGTCGGCGCACCTCTGGCAAGACAGTGATGGAGCGAGTGATGATGGAAGTGTTTCTTCTTTTTGGGGCACTCTGCCTTGGTGAGAAACAGCCTATGTGTTTAAAAAAATATTAAATGGGGGGGGGAGGTGCTAAACTGACAGGGATCATGCAGTGCCTAGAGAAGACAGCAGAGAGATAGAGCTGCTCCAATTCTTCGGAGGAAGAACCTTCGCATGCATGAAGGTATTTCTATGAAGGAGTTAGTCACTACAGTGGAACCTCAGTGCTCGAACATCTCCCTACTGGAACACGGCTCGGCACTCGACCAAACGAACACGACCTGCCAGAACTTTGTTGTAAACTATTTTGTTTCTTTGCATTTTTTGGTGTTTTTTATATTTGTATAAATAAGTCACCATGGGGCTTATGAAGATTAGTGATAACAGCCAACCAACAAGAAAATTGGTTGGGAAGAATTTGTTTGATACTCATTAAAGGCTACCTGTCCAACAGAAACTCTTCTGTGTTGCTCCAAGGGCATAGAAGTATAACTAAAGACTTTGAATTAGGAACCCCACGGGGAGGTGTGCTCAGTCCCACTCTATTCAATATTCTAATTAATGCCTTACTTAATGCTATGCCTAGCCAGCCCCATCATTATATGATCAGTTTTGCTGATATAATGATTCACACCACCGGATTCTCCAACACCCAAAACATCCTTAACCATGTACTAGCCTCGTGTCAGGACCTGGGGTTGATAATCTCTACTGATAAAACAAAGATACTCAATAGGCGTCCTCCTCGACAGAGAGGCACAGTTCGCCAGATCCAGTTGCATGATGGGTCTCTTCTAGAATATGTAAACAGATACAGGTATCTAGGCTTTGAGGTCCCACTACTTGGACCTGTTGTAACGAGACTTTGTCGTCAATACAAAGAAAGGTTGAGAGCACTTAGAGTTGTGGCAGGGTTTCACCCCAGGTATGGTGCTAATGTTAAAATTGTAAAAATGATGTATCTTGCTTATATTAGATCATTAGTTGATTATGCTGCCCCACTACTTGCTCTTATGTCTGACTGGAAGCTTGGAGGGTTGGAAAAACTGCAGAACGAAGCAATGAGGATCATTTTAGAATGCCCTCGTACTGCCAAAATTTTAAATATGCAAAAAGAACTTGATATTCCAAGCATCAGAGATCGTGTTACTGAAAGAAATATCATAATTGGGGTTAATATGCTCAGGCAAGCCCATTCAAACCCATGCACAGAAGCCCTCCAAACTTTCCTCAGCACTGGTGAACATCCCTCCGGATGGATCGAAAAAACTGGAACTGACCTCCGCATGAATCAGATACAGTGGACCCCCGAGTTATGAGCATAATTCATTCCAGAAGGCTGCTCAAGTGCCATTACCGAACGAATTTACTCCATTAATTAAGGAATAATGTCAAGTAGGTTAGTCCATTTCATACTCCCAAAAATACTTACAAAAGCACTTACAATATTATACTTACATAATTGTACAATTTCCGAGGTGCTCGTAACTCGGGGGTCCACTGTACATGATCTATGTCAAGTAAGGCAACAGCGGCACTTCTCCGCTCCATGGAATATTACCCCTTTCCAAACTACCATCCCTCCATTTCCCCCCAAACTACTTCTAAAATCACAACCACAGCTTTGTCTTGAAGCCAAACATGATGCCTTAACCTATAATAATAATAATAATAATACTTTATTTAGACATTGTACAATTATATATGGTAGATATATCAACCTATGTAAAAATTCTATGCACATAAAGGGCCCCAGAATCTGGAATTCATTACCAGTAAATATTAAGATAATCTTGTCTGAAAATCAATTTAAGACTCAACTCAAAAACCACCTACTCACCCAAACCTAAATGATCATGCTATAAACTACTTTGAAAAATGCTCATTGTTACTTTCCTATACGATAATCTCAATTTTTAATAATATGTTACTATTATGTTACCCCCTACTCATATTATAAGTTAATGTCAAAAATGCTCAATGTTATTTTCCTTAAGATAATCTCAATTCCATATTATCATTCAAGAATCTTAACA
>WNWK01054456.1:0-11553 GCA_009830355.1 Cherax destructor
ATAGCACAAAATGCAAAAGCTGAAACCGATTTTTTTTTCCTTCCTCTCCCCCTCCTTTTCTGTCTGTCTGTCTGTCTTCTTCTTCTTCTCTCTCTCTCTCTCTCTCTCTCTCCTCTCTCTCTCTCCTCTCTCTCTCTCTCTCCCTCTCCCCCCCCTTTTTTTATATTTTATCGTTATTATTATTTTTAATTTAAGGTTTAAAAAGGTTAGGTTAAGTTTTCCCCTAACTTTATTTACAAGTTAAGAACTCTTGCAACATGTAATTTAAAAGTTTTTTTATTGTTATGAGAAATACGGACAGGGAACAGGATTAAGCGGGAGTCATCTCGGGGCCCAAACGATTTTTTTTTAAAAATTTTGACTTTTTTGGTTGATATCATTACTAGTGAATTTCCCAGACTCGAGTCATGCAAAGGAATAAATGATCTTGGGTGGTGATGTTCTGGAAAGGTTCGGTCGGGAAGTAAATTGCCTTCTGCCCGTCTTGTGGTGAAAACTCCTTTCATTGTCCTCAGGGGGAAACCAAGTAAAGGAACTTTGACAATATTGGCCTTGTACAGAGATTAAGGCCACCCCTTCCCTCTGGGTGTTGAATAAATGCTTGTAAAATGTATGATCTAAAGTGAACATAAACTCAGGGATGTTTTGCCCTATTCTTACACCAAGCGGCTCCTGCCTCTGTTCTCACCTACAATAGACCCTTGTGGATTCTAAAATATTTACTCATAATACTTTGAATAAATTTTTTTCCCAGCACTTATCACCCTCTTACACATTTTTAAACTTTTTGAAAAAAAAACTTTTTCTTAACACCCCCTGTGACTCATTCTCGTTTTTAGCTATTATCTCTGTTTTTTTTGACCCTAAATGGTAAAATATTTTTTCCCTTTCCCCCATTTTAAAAGGGCCTTATTTTCTTTTTATAATATTTTCCCGGATTTTTTTTTTCCTAGGGTTTTTATCCTCTCCTAAAAATTGTAGGGCCTTCATTTTTCCCCTTAAAAATGTTAAGCTGAGAACCTTTGGACTTTCCCAGCCCTTGCACGTTTCACCTGGTTGGCCTTCACGCTAGTCAGCACATTAAAGGGGTTTTTGACTTTTTATCGTTTATGATTACTCTTGAAGACTATTTGTTTAAGTTCCTGAAAGCAGTTCTTAAACTTACTAGCATATATGCTGCTGTTGTAATTTATTTAATGCATCTTGAAAAATGGTTGAGGGGAAAAATATTTTAACCCTGGGCCCTTTTTCCTTTTCCAAAATTCAGTTGTTTTCTTACTAATCGATACTCTGGCACAGGTCTTCTCCCCCCCGCCCCCCGGGCTCACGGGGGAAGCTGGGCCCCCTAGTCTCCCCTTCCCAAGCTCCATGGCTCGGGGGAGTCCCAGATACCGGGAAGCTTAAAGGAAAAGGGTTTGCTCTTGGACACAAGCATAAGTGGGGAATGTTGGGGCCCACGCATGTTTAAAACCCCTCATGGGGTTACCACTTTCATAACGTGTTGAGGGGTCTGCGGGGAGCCAAGAGGAAACGCTAGCATTTTTAATTTCATATTCTTTAATTTTATGAGATATATTTTTGAAAATGAACAACGAACTTGATTTTTCGCCCACATGGGTCTACCCATTTCTTCGTCTAACTCACCAACTCTGCCCTGCACTTGGGTTCTTTTTTGTCGTGTTTTGTCCTCTGATATGTCATCTATTTTTTAGCCCCTGATGAAAGAAGGTCTCTACTAAATTTTTTTTCAGTGCATCCTATCTGTTCATCCCTTCCACTACGGTCTTTGGAACCTGGTGTATCTTTTACTGAGAGGGAAAGTAAATAAGACACTCGTGGAACAAATAACATTTATTAGGATAGGGTATCGCTCCCCGGGAAACTTTCTTCCCGTGGGGGCGAGTAGTGGGCGGGTGTACTGGCCCCGGGCACCCCCATGAATGTCTTGTTAGGGGAAACACCAGGTTGACCAACTTGGTTTGAAATGTTTGAACTTGGGTTTTTGTAATACGGGGGCGGAGGCAGGGAATACAGGGCGAGAGGCGGGTTAATAAGGGGCTTGAAAGGGGATTAAATCCTCGGGGTCACCTAGCACTGTACTTATCACCCGTTTACAGTGATCTTGATTGGCTTCCCTTTTTCAAATTCTTGAAACTTTGTTCAGGTTTATGTGCACCTCAAGCGATGGCAAAATCGTAGGGAAAATGTCTTTAAATTCTCCCTTTCACCCAACAGTAAACAAGTACTTTGAAAAAAAAAAACCCTTAATCTAAGGGCCCGCTGTAATCATACTAGTCTTCCCCAAACCCCGGTCCTCCTCCCCCCCATCCCCTTCTAGTTTTAAGACAATCCATAGTTCTTCCTTGATGTTATTTTTTAGTTTGTTCTCTTCATGACCTCCTCGATTACCAAATCAGTGCTTTCATATATCCTTTCTAAATCTAAATATATCCAACTTGAATCCGTTACTGCGAGTCTTGTTCTTTGGTGTTAGTCAACTGAAATGTGTGGCACCCAGGTTTAAGAGGAGGGGTGGTAGTACAGCTTCAGTAGGGCGGACTTAGACATGAGTTCAACTTACCTAGGTCTACCTGGAGAGTGTTCCCGGGGTCAACGCCCCCGCGACGCAGTCCATGACCAGGCCTTCCGCTGGATCAGGGCTTGATCAACCAGGCTGTTACTGCTTGCCGCAAGTAGTCCATCAAACGAACCACAGCCCTGCTGAGGCAGGTATTGACTTTAGAAATCAATACAATGATCTCTTGAAGAAAATTGGAGATCTATTATATGATGGGAGGCTGACACTTGATCCCCTGACACTTATTGTGTTTTCTCTCAGTGTACTCAAGGCACCCCTGTTTTTCACTGGGGTGTTGTACCGTCTACGTAGCTCACTGGACACTGTCATATTAAGATTTCAGTAGTTCACTCATTGCTTTTTCTGTCATTAGTGTAAGCCCCATCTTGTTTGAGCAAGAGCCGGATACTGGTTGTGGCTTTACCATGTAAATTCAACAAAGGTAAAAACAATGGTGTTATGTTGACTATGGGGTCCTTTTTCCATCCAGTTCCACGAGCTGCTGCCCTCTCAGGGACTCGAATTCTTTGCTGTCTACTGCTTTCATTTATTCTTATCACCTGTCATTCTCCGGTAAATACTGCCTTCGTTACTGTCCACATTAAGTTTTGTTAGTACAATAGCATATATATATATATAGGTTTATTTACTTTTTCTCTTAGGTCACTGGGTTTGTTAGGATTCCCTCAGCATTTGTGAATAATGCTTCCATATTTTAGACTTATTTTGAGAGTAATGGAAGACTGGGGAATAAGAGATTTTAGAGAGAATGGGAGGAAGGAGTGGGGTGGAGTTTGAATTGAGGTTTGATACAGGTATATGACAGGTATGGTGGTTGTGTGAGACGAAGCTAGAATGAGTGGTATAGGGGCTTGTTTGGGGGAACTGAGGCAGGAAGGGAATGTGATGGGGGTCTGGTTGGGGCAATGAGTCAGGGAGGATGGATGGAATGACATATGGTAGGTAAGGATGGGCTGTCCCCCGGTAAGGGTATTGAGCGAGGAAGCGGAATGGGTTCTGATTGGGGTATGGAGTGAGGGAGGGGGAGTACGTGATATCCTCAGGTTGTGTTTTCTTGACATTGCCTCTACAATATCAGGTTTGTGAAAATTGAAAGTGAGGTGAAACCCGGTGTCCTGTTTCTGTCGACTTGCGAAGACGGGAGTGGTGGCATATTATTATTATTATTATTATTATTATTAATATAATAATATATATAAATTAATTATCAAAACACTATCTTCCCAATGATTTTAAAACCCAATTTTTAAAGGGAAGGGGAGCTGTTTCCAAATATGTCTTCTTTTTTGCTTGTCTCTTTTTTTAAAAAATTTTTTGGTATCACATTGAAAAAATAAAAGATGTGAAAGATATGTTGATAAAGGGGAGTTAACTTAAAAACCCCAAAAAAAAAAAATTTTAAAGATCTTAAAAGAAAATCTTTAAAAACCCCCCTTACACTTCATTCTTTTTTATAACAATTAACAAAAGAAGATCTTTCCGACCCTAATTACCTTTGAAAACGTTTTTTCCCAAAGATTTTTTTTAAATTTTAATCAGCAGTATTGTTGAGTGAAAATTGAAAAGGGCCCAAATTTAAATTATATCGCTGATTTTTTTTTAAAAAATCTGCTTTTTTTTCCCAAAGACCCCAAACAAATGAAAAAAAGCTTTTGGGATTGTTCAAGCAGACTTTTATTGAGGAACTCTTTTTTTATCTGGAAGAAATAAAAAAAAAGGGGTTACAATATCGTCTCGTTAAATTTTAAAAAATTTTTAAAAAAAAAAAATTCAAATTTTTTTTTTAAACCCCATCGGAAAAAATTTGCCCCCAAAACCCTTTTTTCCCAAGGGGGGAAAGGACCAAAAAAAGGGCAAAAAACCCCTTTCCCGGCACGCATAACTGCGAAAACCACCTAAAACGGGAACGCTTTTTTAAAACCCCGTACTCCCGGGAATGCAGGCGGGAGAACTTTTATATACATTTGGGAAAACCCCAGGGGGATTAGCCCAAATTTGGGAAAAGAAAAATCACCCCCAAAGAAAGAAAAAGACGGGGCAGGCGATGCAAACCCCCAAATAAAAAGCACTTAAAAGTTAAGAGACAACACAAAAGGGGGGGGCCCAAGCCCGGAAACCGCCCCCCGCACTAAAGAGGGATTAAAAAGATTTGGTTGTTTTAAAAAAGGGGGCACTGAACAGGCACCTAAAGTCGGTACCTGACCAGCCAGGCTGTTTCGTTCTTTGGGCCCGCGTGCGACCAAAAACAGCCTGGTTGACCCCGGCTGTTTTTTGGCAATATATCAAAAACCCGAGTCAATTTAAAAACCCTAATGCAATTTTCAAAATTCCCCAAAAACCCCAGAATACCCTAAATACTTTCAAATATATTTCACAATGTTTTTTTTAAATTCTCAAAAATACTGGTATTCCAGCCGGGCCTGGGGGGGTTTTATCCAAAGTCTGCTTATTGTGTTGGTAGATCATGGTAATGAATATAATATTGTGTATATGGACTTCAGTAAAAAGGGGGTTTGATAGAGTTCCCCCCTCAGAGGCTATTGAGGAAAAAATTAAAAGGGGGAAGGAAAAGGGGGAATTTTTTTTTCCCCCGGGAGAGGCATGGTTGAAATTAGGCAGCAGAGAGTTTTTATAAATGGGGGGAAATCAGAATGGGGGCCCTCAAAAAGGGGTCCCAGAGGTCCGTTTTGGGCCCCTTTTTTGTTCACATTTTTTTTATAAATGACATAGATGAGGGAAAAATAGCAACATAAGCAAATTTGCTAATGACCAAAATAGACCGTCTAATTCATTCTAATGAGGACATTAGAGCACTCCAGAAGATAGAATGACATAGTGGTGGGAGAAGGGCAGATGCAGTTTAAGTAGACAAATGAAAGTTCAAAATGTTGGGCAGGACAAAACCACCACTTTGTACTGAATAATGTATATTTTAAATCTTTGATTGGAAAAGGATTTGGGAGTTGGGGTTACAGTAATCTGAAACCAAGACAACAGTGCATTTTGCAATAAAGCTAACGAATCCTTGGCTTCATACAAGAAGTATAAATAATGAAGCCCCGGGGTTTTTCTTCATCTCTTTTTCTCGGTTACCTCATTTAGATTATGCAGGGGTTCCAGCCAAGACAGGACCGGCAAGGTTTTAAAGTTAAAAAACAGATTCAGGAAGGATATGGAAAATTGGTTTGGTAATAGAGTTGTGGAGGGGAAAAAACCCCCAGTCCCCAAAACAAGACGTTGTGTATTTTAAAAAATGGTTAGATAAATACATGAGGGGGTGTGGGGGGTTTTGACCTGACTGCTTATGCTACTAGGTCAGATGAGGCCCTTCCTTAAGTGGAAGTGACTTGATACTTGAGTTTACCTGGAAAGGTTTAAACCCCCAGGATATCGGTCTAACGGGGGACGGGCCCCCCATGGGCGTTGGCCTCCCCTTTTCCCTTTTTTTATGTTTTTAAGTTCTTTGCATCATGCATGGGCCCTCCATCATAACATGTGGCCCTGCACAAGACATGTCCCTGCATGATAGAATGATGACAGATGGACGTGATATTTTTTCCCTAATGAGTCATTGCCATCAGGTTTTCAGGATGGACAGTATGACCAGTGGGCCCCACAATGGCTTTTGGGAATACTGTGAATGACATGACGGAAGAAAAAAATAGGATTCCCCCGTTTGTGATGAAAAAAAATAATAATTACAAACGGATGATTAAAAAGACTGCAAAAAACCGAACAAGCTTAGGATTTGTCCCAAGTGGTATTAAATTTAACCCCAGCAAAGCAAAGTTATGAAAATTTGGGAATGGCAAACAAAATCAGAAAATAAGTACGGCCGGAAAAAGGAAAAAAAATCCCCCCAAAAAGACATCGGGATGAGCTTAGTCTCAATTTTTTCCCTAACAAACATCAACCGGATAACGTATGGGTTCGGGTCTCCGGCCCCGGGTCTTCCAGATGGTGCCCGGGGCCGGGGGTGGGGGATTCTTGTTGGAGGGCCCATGGGTTAGAGCCTGATTTTCGCCCGGGGTTCGAGCCTTGGCAGTCACTGGTTGTTATTGATTAAATACCACTGTTCGGGAAAATATATATATATATATATATATATATATATATATATATATATATATATATATATATATATATATATATATATATTTATTTTTTTGGATTGGAAAAAACTGGTCAATTAAAGAACTCATCTAAAATTAAGGGGGGAGCTGGGGGCTTTAAACTAAAAAAGGTGGTGGGGTTATGGGGAAAACGGGAAGCCCCAGGTAAATTTATAAATTTGGGAACTAGAATGGCAGAATAAGGTGGATATTAAAAGCCAGTGGCACTAGGTGACAAAAACATAATAGGTAAAGGGAAAAAAAAAATGAGCGGAAGGGTAAAAGAAAGTAGGGTTTTTAAAGGTTATTCCCAATAGTCTATTGGGAATGATGGGATTGGGTAGTTAAAAGTACAGGTAATATTGTTTTTTTTGCAAAACTGAAACGGTTTTAAATGAAAATCGACTTCCTGCCGAATGTCCCCTTCAGGGTTTTTTGTTCCCAAATAGACAGAAGTATCGGGAAGGGGGGGGGGGGGACTCTATGTCCGGGTCATTTAAATTGTTGTAAAAAATGGGATAAAGTCTGAATTAACACATACAGAGTTCGCGGGGTAAATTTTCAGAGGGGGATGAAAAAATTTATTTTAGGTGTGATATACCCCCCCAAACTTAGATGGGGCCCAAGGGAGACTACTATGGGGGAAATTTTTTAAAGGAAAACCCATAAAGTATTATTTGGGGGACTTCAACTTTAGTAAATTGTTGGAATTTTTTGACGGGAATTTAGAATCAACGATTTCTTAGAAGTGCAAGATTGTTTTTAAACGTTTTTAAGAACCTCGGGAAAAATCTGCGACTTATTCGGGAAACAAAAACCCCCTTTTTAATAATTTGGAAATTACAGAAACTCCCAAGGACCCAAATCAATTACCTTTGGCATTGAATGGAAGTTTCTGTAAATAACTCAGTAACGGTCCCAGATTTTTAAAATTACAATGGACTTAGAGCACTTATCATCTGTGGAGGGGTAATAAGAAGCTACAATATGACAGTTTTCAACACTATACATGCTCCCAAAGAACATTTATCCCATAAAAAAAAATTGATCGAATGAAATGCCCAAAATGGATGAAAAAGGCCAAATATTTTGGGGGAGAAAAAGGAATTTATAGGCGTATCAAAAGAGGTGAGGGGCATCTTAAACAGTATATTGACATTAAAGGGACGTTGGGGTAAGAAAAGTAAGGGGGCTAAAATTAAAATTTAGGGGTTAAAAAAAACCCCCCAAAATTTTTTTCCTGATAGAAAAAAAGTTAGAATAAATAGGCCCCTTAAAAAAAATTTTGGGGATCTTACTGACAAAAAATGAAATCTCTTTTTTAAAATTTTTTCCCGCCCAGGAAGACACTAATATCCCAAGAATTAGGTATTTTAGTGGGCCGAAGAAGATAAATTATGTAGTATCAAGTCACTTGAAATGGTTATCAAACAAAGAGTTTGAAGAAAAAAAATAGGGCCCTTTATTTTTTTTAAGGGGGTTTTAAGGAAGCAAAAAACCTGTGAACCCTTAACTAACATTTTTAACCCATCTCTTCAAACAGGTGTAGTGTCTGATACGGGGAAAATGGTTGTAATTCCTATTTTTAAACAGGGGGAAGTCGTTACCATCAAATTACCCCCCAAAAATCTAACTTCAATTTTAGGCAAAATTAGAGTCGATTATAGCTGATAACAAAAAGCCATCTGATAGGCAAATTTGATTAATGATACTCAAATGGATTTAAGGGGGCCCCCTCCTAACTAATTTATTAACTTTTTTTTAGTAAGGTTTTAGGGGTTGATCATGATAAAGAATTTGATATTGTTTATTTGGATTTTAGTAAGGCTTTTTATAGAGTACCACATCAGAGACTTTAAAAAATGGCTCTCACGGGATTGGGGAAAAGTGTTTTTTGGATCAGTCATGGTCACCAATAGGAACAAGGGGGGCATTAATGGGGTTAAACTGAGTGGGGACAACAAGTGGCGTTCCACAGGGTCGGTTTTGGGCCCGTTTTTTTATAATATAAAAAAATGCCTTCGGGGTTCTGGATAGAGAAACGCTTACAAAAGAAGGTAGGTAATCGTTGACAATGTCCGGAACTTCAGGATGATTTAAAAAACCCAACCCCGGTCAGAAAAGGAGATGCAGTTCAAGTAAAAAATGCAAATTCTAAACTGGGAATGTTAAAACCCCTAGCACCTAACTTAATAATGTTGAACTCAGCCGACAGAATGCAAAAGGTCGGGGGGGTTTGGAAAGCAACCTCAAACCAATCAGCAATGCCTGCGAAGAAATAAAGCAAAAAGATTACTGGGAATATCAAAATGGCAACAGAAGTCCGCGGTTATTTAACTTTTAATCATTGAAGGCCCACCTGGATTATCAGTGTTCTTCTCCATTTTCAGAATGGATATAAATTGTTGAAAACTTTCAGCGACGAATGACAAAGTTAATTCATAGCATTAAAATTTCCGTATGAAGAAAGATTGAAGATTAAAATTCATTCATTTGAAGACGAAAAAAGGGGGGGGAAATATGATCAGGTATAAAGGGATGAGGGGTTTGGGGGGATATAAATAAGGTCTTGAGGATATTTTCCAAGAAAAACCCCCAATAATGGTTCAAATTGGTGTTTAGATTTAGAAAGGATATAGGAAAATATTGGTTTGAAATAGGGAGTTGATGAGTGGAACAGTCTGTATAGGGGGTTGAAGCGGGGTTTGGGAGTTTCAAATTTGGGTTGGGGAAGTTCATAGTGAGAGGGGTTTTTTTGGGGGGCCCCCCTTGAGAAAAACTTAAAGCATTTTTGGGGGAAAAAAAAATTAGGTTTGGGGGAAACTGTTAGGGTGGTTGTGAAGGACCTGCCTAGGGGCCAAAGGCCTGCTGCAGTGTTCCTCCTTTCTTAGTTCTTATGTTCTTATACGTTTAAAGATATTTTTTTTTCATTTATGTTAATATAAAATTTATAATTTCGTACGAAAGAAACTTTTAAAACCTACCAACCTTTTTACAACAACACAATTTAATTTAGCCAAAACTAAATATATTATAGATACGTTAACATTAATTTAATAATAAACACACACAATGAAATATATTTTTTTTTTATGTTAGAATATTTTGGGGAAAATTTTTGCAACAAAATTTTCGCTTGTCTTATATGGCAAAAGAGGTTCTTTTAAAAAACCCTTTTTTTCCTAATAAAATAAAAATATATATATATATATATATATATATATATATATATATATATATATATATGTGGGATTAGGAAAACTGGAAACAAAACTCATCTAAAATTTCCTTTTTAAAAATTTTTATACGTTCAAAATATATTTTATTCATTTATGTTTAAAGTAAAATTTATAATTTTTACCAAAGAAATTTTGAAAAAACCAACCTTTTCAACAAGCGCAATTTAATTTAGCTAAAATAAATATATTTTTACGTTAACATTAATTTAATAATAAACAAACACAAAAAATATTTTTCTTATTTAGAATGATTTTGGGGGAAATTATTGATACACAAATTTTCACTTGTCTTTATGGAAGGTGAGCGTTGCATTTGCCAAAAACCAAGTTTTACCTAATCGGACGTTTTTATATATATATATATATATATATATATATATATATATATATATATATATATATATATATATATTTTTTTTTGTGTCCCCCTTTTAAAAATTAATTAAAGAACTCATCAAAAATTAAGTCCTTTTTAAATTTTTTTTTTATACGTTTGTATTTTTTTCCTTTATTTTAATAAAATTTTAATTTTAAAAAAAGAAACTTTGAATATGGGCCTTTTAAAAAATTTAATTTTTTCCAACAAATATTTTTAGTAATTTAAAATAATTTTTTTTAAAAACAATGAAATATATTTTTCGGTTCGAATTTTTAAATTTTGCAACAAAAATTTTCCTTTTTTATTGGGAAGGGGGCGGTTTTTTTTGGGAAAATAAAGTTTTTTTAACCACGACATATATGTCGGGCCCTTAAAAACTTCGACCCTTAAAAAACTTCCCTTGCCTTAAGCAAGGAATTTGGTATCTTTTCCCAAAATCATTCGTAAAAAAAAATTTTTCATTGTGTTTTTTACTATTAAATTTGTTAACTATATAAAATATATTTATTGGAAAATTAAACCCTGTTTTAAGGAAAAAAATTTTAAAAGTTTCTCTTTAAAAATTATAATTTTTTTAATTAACTAAATGAAAAAATTCTTTAAACTATAAAAAAATTTTAGAAAGGACTTAATTTTAGGAGTTCTTGCTAATTAATTTTACCCAATCGGCAAATATATATATATATATATATATATATATATATATATATATATATAATTTATATATATATATATATATATATAATTTTATTATTTTTAGCTGCGTAATGTAAATAAATTTCGGCTCCTAATGGGAAAACAACCTGCTATTTCTAGGGGTATTGATATTATTTAAAATATAAAAGAAACCCTCTAGGGCCAGCTTGTCCTCCCTTAAAAGTGGGGAAATTAATTGTCAAAAATTTTTTATAAAATAGAACACAAAAACTCACCTATAAATATATATATTATGTCGTATTAGGTAAAACTTGCGATTTTTGGGTTAAAAAGCCCTCACTTTTCCAAAAAGACAAGTGAAAAGTATGTAATTTCCCAAAATCATTCTGAAATAACGAAAAAAAAATATTTCATTTTTTTTTTTTAATTAAATTTTTGTTAACGTATCTAAAAAATATTTATTTTTGGTAAATTTAACGTTGACCCTTTCTTGCTCAGTGAAGACGTGTCTAGTGTATCCCGTGGATAATCAAAATGCCCCCTTTGAGCAATTTGACTTGGAGGGTT
>WNWK01054457.1:0-11553 GCA_009830355.1 Cherax destructor
GGAATTTTCCCTCTGTGAGCCTTGTGATGGGTGAACCATTTAGCGTTATGTTAAGTGGAACATTTGCAGCTTTGTTTCCAAACTGAATGTAGTAGGTCTTGTCCGTATTGAGAGTAAGCTTATTTGTCATCATCCATGTTGATATTTTCTGTAATCGGCATTAACTGTGTTGGCTAGTATGACTGGATTTGGGTGAGAAGACATATGTTGTGTCATCTGCAAACAAAATGGGTTTGAACACAACCGCACATATAGAAGGCTTTAGACGAGGAATAGGAGTGGCCCCAGGACACTACCTTGAGGGACACCGACTGTAATTTGTTGTGTGGAAGAGTTCTCTCCATTTGTGTTCACGTACTGACTTCTGTTGCTAAGGTACGACTTTAGGTAGTTGAGGGGTGCCCCTAATACCATAGTGCGCTAATTTTGTGAGCAATAAATCATGGTCGACTGTATCAAATGCTTTGCGTAGGTCATGAAGATTCCCAGGAACTTCTTTCTTCTCAAGTGCGGTGTATATTAACTCTAACATGTGTGTTATAGCATCGTTTGTGCTCTTGTTGGTCCTGAATCCAAATTGACAGGGTTTAGTATACATTGTGTGAGACGAGGTAGGAATAGATCTGTTTATGAATAAATTTTTCGAAGATTTTAGAAAGCAGTGGTAAATTTGAGATTGGTCTATAATTGTTCAGTCAGTTTGGTCACCTCCTTTGTGGATCGGGTGACCCTAGCTATTTTGAGAATTGATGGGAAGGTTGAAGATTCAATGGATTTATTGAATAATGCTGCTATAATTGGTGACAGTACATGTGTAGCTTTTTGTACATAAAGGGTGGTAAGCTGTTTATGTCTCCTGCTTTGTTTTTAAGGGTGTTGATTATAGTGAGACTTCAATTGAGTTAGTAGGAGCTAGGAATAGTGTATCTGGGTAGGTGTTGGTGAGGTAGTCTGTTGGACGAGTGTTGAGCTTAGGATCCTACTCGCTAGATTCTTTCCTATGGTGGAGAGAAAACATTAAGTCTGTTTGCTGTCTCAGTTGGTGAGTAGGGGTTCGTCTGTTTTGATAATTTGATGGTATTGTTCGTGGATATCTTTTTATTTCCTAGAATTGTTGATAGGGTTTTCAGGTCTTTTCATATCACTTTACGGTCTGGAGTCTGTTCTCATAATACAATTTTGGACCTTCTTATCAGGCTAGTAAGGATTGATGAGTAGCGTTTGGATTGTTCTCTGGTTATTAGACCCCTTCTATATTGTTTTCATATTGGTTCTCTTATTTATGGATTTAACCCTTTGGTCGGTGTCGTACTAGTACGTTTACGAGCAGGGGTTGGTGCCGTACTAGTACGCCCAAATTCTAGCGGCCTCAATTTAAGCAGAAAACGTCTGGTAGGCATACATATGAAAGAATGGGTCTGTGTGGTCAGTGTGCGAGTATAAAAAAATCCTGCAGTACACACTGCATAATGAGAGAAAAAAACTCTGACCGTTTTTCGATTAAAACAGCGACTTTGCAGTCGATTTTCGTATAGTTTTTATTGATGTATTATTCCAGTCGACCAAATTCTTAGTTATTTTACTAGTATTGCTTCTATTCTATCGATTGAGCACAAGAAATCGCCCAGCCAACTGTTTCAACTACAAAATAAAGTGACTGGAAATTGGTAATTTAGCCAATTTAACTCAAAGTTCAAAATATTCCAATTTCAAAATAGGGTGCAGAAATTATGTTCTTGAATTTTGATGTGTCAGTGATATTTACACTCGGTAATTTTGCCAACTTTGACACCCATTTTAGGCCAATTACATTATTCCAGTCGACCAAATTCTTAGTTATTTTACTAGTATTGCTTCTATTCTATCGATTGAGCACAAGAAATCGCCCAGCCAACTGTTTCAACTACAAAATAAAGTGATTGGAAATTGGTAATTTAGCAATTTAACTCAAAGTTCAAAATATTCCAATTTCAAAATAGGGTGCAGAATAAACAATGCAGGCATTCTTGGCACTAAACTAACATTTCCTCTGTTCATTAGTTACGTTTTCAGTCTTTACAAATGAATTCCATTTTCATTTTTATTCACATAATGAATTTTTATTCAAACCAAAAATGGAAGATTTACTGTTATGCAATAATGTAATAATTGTACAAATAATATCACAACATTTGTGGTGATATTGTTGCACTCTCTTCTCAGGTGTATGCACCTGGAGAAGAGAAGGAGTGTAGAGGAGAGAGAGAGATTTTGGGAGATGTTAGCGAATGTATAGGAACTTTTGAACCAAGTGAGAGAGTAATTGTAGTATGGGACCTAAATGCTAAAGTAGGAGAAACATGTAGAGAGGGTGTGGTAGGTAAGTTTGGGGTGCCAGGTGTAAATGAAAACGGGAGCTCTTTGATTGAACTTTGTATAGAAAGGGGTTTAGTTATAAGTAATACATATTTTAGGAAAAAGAGGATAAATAAGTATACAAGATATGATGTAGGGCATAATGACAGTAGTTTGTTGGACTATGTATTGGTAGATAAAAGACTGTTGAGTAGACTTCAGGATGTACATGTTTATAAAGGGGCCACAGATATATCAGATCACTTTTAGTTGTAGCTAAAGTGGGAGTAAAGGTAGATGGGATACAAGGAAAATAGGGAACAAATGGATTTGACAGTTAAAAATAGGAGAGGAGAGTTATTAAATGGAGAGTTAGAGGTATCGGGAAGATGGAGGGAATATTTTGAGGAGTTGTTAAATGTTGATGAAGATAAGGAAGCTGTGATTTCGTGTATAGGGCAAGGAGGAATAACATCTTGTAGGAGTGTGGAAGAGCCAGTTGTGAGTGTGGGGAAAGTTCGTGAGGCAGTGGGTAGAATGAAAGGGGTAAGGCAGCTGGGATTGATGGGATAAAGATAGAAATGTTAAAAACAGGTGGGGATATAGTTTTGGAGTGGTTAGTGCTATTATTTAATAAATATATGGAAGAGGGTAAGGTACCTAGGATTGGCAGAGAGGGTGTATTGTTCCTTTGTATAAAGGCAAAGGGACAAAAGAGTGCAAAAATTATAGGGGAATAAGTCTGTTGAGTATACCAGGTAAGGTGTATGGTAGAGTTATTATTGAAAGAATTAAGAGTAAGACGGAGAGCAGAATAACAGATGAACAAGGTGGCTTTAGGAAAGGTAGGGGGTGTGTAGACCAAGTGTTTGCAGTAAAACATATAGGTGAACAGTATTTGGATAAGGGTAAAGAGGTTTTGTGGCATTTATGGATTTGGAAAAGGCGTATGATAGGGTGGATAAGGGGCAATGTGGCAGATGTTGCAGGTGTATGGAATAGGAGGCAGGTTACTGAAAGCAGTGAAGAGCTTTTATGAGATAGTGAGGCTCAGGTTAGAGTGTGTAGGAGAGAGGGAGATTATTTCTCGGTAAAAGTAGGATTTAGACAAGGATGTGTGATGTCACCGTAGTTGTTCAATATATTTATAGATGGAGTTGTAAGAGAAGTGAATGCGAGGGTCTTGGCAAGAGGTGTGGGGTTAAAAGACAATGAATCAAATACAAAGTGGGAGTTGTCACAGTTGCTTTTTGCTGATGACACTGTGCTTTTGGGAGATTCTGAAGAAAGCTGCAGAGGTTGGTGGATGAATTTGGTAGGGTGTGTAAAAAGAAAATTGAAAGTGAATATAGGAAAGAGTAAGGTGATGAGGATAACAAAGAGATTAGGTGACGAAAGATTGGATATCAGATTGGGGGGAGAGAGTATGGTGGAGGTGAATGTATTCAGATATTTGGGAGTGGACATGTCAGCAGATGGGTCTATGAAGGATGAGGTGAATCATAGAATTGATGAGGGAAAAGGGTGAGTGGTGCACTTGGTCTGTGGAGACAAGAACTTTGTCCATGGAAGTAAAGGGAATGTATGAGTATAGTTATACCAACACTCTTATATGGGTGTGAAGCATGGGTGATGAATGTCGCAACGAGGAGAAGGCTGGAGGCAGTGGAGATGTCATGTCTGAGGTCAATGTGTGGTGTGAATATAATGCAGAGAATTCGGAGTTTGGAAATTAGGAGGAGGTGCGAGATTACAAAACTATTATCCAAAGGGCTGAGGAGGGTTGTTGAGGTGGTTCGGACATGTAGAGAGAATGGAACGAAACAGAATGACCTCGAGAGTGTATAAATCTGTAGTGGAGGAAGGTGGGGTAGGGTCGGCCTAGGAAAGGTTGGAGGGAGGGGTAAAAGAGGTTTTGTGTGCGAGGGCTTGGATTTCCAGCAAGCATGCGTGTGCGTATTTGATAGGAGTGAATGGAGACAAATGGTTTTAATACTTGACGTGCTGTTGGAGTGTGAGCAAAGTAACATTTATGAAGGGATTCAGAGAAACCGGCAGGCCGGACTTGAGTCCTGGAGATGGGAAGTACAGTGTCTGCACTCTGAAGGAGGTGTTAATGTTGCAGTTTTATAACTGTAGTGTAAAGCAGTTCTCTGGCAAGACAGTGATGGAGTGACTGATGATGAAAGTTTTTCTTTTCGGGCCACCCTGCCTTGGTGGGAATCGGCTGATGTGTTAATAAAATAAAATAATAATAATAAAGTTACCTTGAAGCCATTATGTAAGATATGTGTCACTGACTTATCTCATCTGATCTCCACTAATGATGACTGGTGACATTTGATGAGGGTAGTCTTATCTCCTCTTATCAATCCAGTAATTACAGTGATGACATTTGGAGCTTACCTGCTTTCCTTTATTTGTTACTCAAACCTGTCTGTCTGTGTGTCTGTCTTTCTGTCTGTCTGTGTGTCGTCTCCTTTCTGTGTGCTTGTCTCAGAGAGTAGCTCATGAAACAACTGGTATTACACAGATCACAAGCACATTATATCACTTTGTCTTGATTTTTTTAGTTATCCTAGGTAATTTACACTATGTATAATTGTATTTATGTATGTGTTCCTGTGAGATAGAGACAGAGACAGATAGATACAGACAGACAGACAGAGATAGACAGCGAATCAGGTACCCAGCTGACCAGCCAGCTGCTGGCCAGCCAGGTGACCAACCAGCTGCTTGCCAGCCAGGTGGCCAGGCAGGCAGGCAGCCAGCTGGCCTGCCAGCCTGCCGACATCACTTCCCACTTCAAAGGGGAGTGTTAATATGACATGACATCAGTGAATCCTTGGTGTTTGCCGCAGTGTTTGCTCTAGCTGGCGCTCAATTTAACTAGTGCTCCCACAAGGTACTAAGTGGTCCAAGATTTTTTTAATATGGCACACACCAAGTGCTAAGACCCATTTTATGCTGACCAGGCATCTCAGGCCAATCATGCCAAATTTGGAGGCAGGAAAAATAAAACATAAATATATGTTTAGGGCAGTTGCAGTACTAAGATATATATACGTTTGGACCATTTAAGGGTTAAGAGATAGAAAAATGATAAGAATCTTAACTTCTCCATTGTTGTTTTAGGTACTATATATGGTCACTGAGAACACTGCTGCCCTCTGCCAGCTCCTCCAAGGTGAGTGTAAATACGTATTTCTTATTTATAAAGTGTAAATATTTCTTATTTATAAATTAAAGTGTAAATATTTCTTACTTATAAATTAAAGTGTAAATATTTTTTATTTATAAATTATGTACATTGTTTCAGTGTGAATATTGTTGAGGGCTTCTTCTGCTTATGGTCAGTGGCCCTTATAAACCCAACAACACAAACACACTACCACAAGTCCTCACATTAGTAGACATAACTCTCCACAAACACTAGCACCCACAATTTAAGGTAAGAAATACTATTATTTCTGTTGTATTTGTAATCTTAAGCAGTAAAAACACCATAATACAACACAACAATGAACTACAATTACATATTCACTTTTATTTTTGTAAGATGAGGCCTAAAAAAAATTGTTTGGGTTTTTCTGGCTCCCAGGAATGTAACCCTATTTTTCTCATTAGTTTTTCAGTTCATCTAACATGGTTTTTACCTAACATGGCATTTTCAGGAAAGTAACTGCTGTGTAATATTACTGTCTAATGTATCATAATATAAATGTTTGGTGGTTTTCTTTTAGTTTTATATTCTATTCTTCGTGACTTTTTTTTGTATCCTGGTCTTTATGAGTAGCAATGTTAAAGTTACACAATACAGGTACTCCTCCTTAACAACCTACCTGTTTAATGACTGCTCAGACTTATGACCAGTTCTCCAGCAAACGGTATTGTGAGGTGTACGCAATTTTGGTCGTGAAACGGAAGTGCATCTCAGCATCAAGCATCTTATTTCTCATCACTCTCAATCTCAGTTTCGTTCCATCAGTCGGTCGATATTCACTAACTATAGTTAGTCAAGTCAATAAGTCACTTAGTCCAGTAAGTATGTCGTCACTATAGTCAGTCAGTCAGTCAAGTCAGTACAGTCAGTCAGTTGAGTCAGTAGCTCAGTCAGTCCAGTCAGTAAGTCAGTCTGTCAAGTCAATATGTCAAGTCAGTCAGTCACGTCAATAAGTCAAGTCAGTCAGTCAGTTTATTCTGGTAAATATACTCATAAATACAGTGGACCCCAAGTTTCGTAAAAACTTCACTCCTGAAGTCTGCTCAAGTGCCATTACCGAACGAATTTACTCCCTTAAGGAAAAATGTCACGTAGGTTAGTCTATTTCAGACCCCCAAAAATACTTTTCCACAAGCACTTACAATATTATACTTACATAAATGTACGATTTCCGGGGTTTACGAAACTCGGGGGTCCACTGTAGTTAAATAAATTACCATACATAGTAGCATATGTAAACATAGCATGTATTGATTGGTATGTAAACACAGCATGTATTGACTGGTATGTAAACACAGCATGTATTCAATTCAAAATTCAAAATTCAAATTCTTTATTTCATGTAATACAAGGTGGGGGGTACTTACAGTTATACATTAAAGTTGATATTACAAGATGGCCAATAATATGCCTAGGTATGCCTAGGCTTTTCAGGCAGTCTTATGATAGGTCTTACTCAATAGCTACACAATGAATATACAGATTGTAAGGTTAGGTTAGGTTAGGTTTACAAAATTTAGGTACTGGAATTTAAACATTGAGAATTTAACAATTAGTATAAGAAGTTAGCAATTAGTTCATATATTAATGATAAAGGTGATATATTGGCATAATATAGTTTCTATATTGGAGTGTCTTAGGCAAACTTATGACTAGCTTAAGTATTATGAAGCAATAGTTGTATTAGAATTTTGGTTAGAACTGTGCAAATTAAGGGGAATCACAGATATCAATAAGTGTATTTTGCTGTGGTTAGTAATGTGCAAATTAAGGAGAATCACAGATATCAATAAGTGTATTTTGCTGTGGATATGTGCAAGATAAAGTAGTTTTCGTATGGTTAGCTACCGGTTGGGTGCGTAAGTGAGATAAGATTTTTTTTAACGGTGCTTTTGAAAATGGAGGTTGTGTCTGCAGTTCTAGAGTTTTCAGGCAGGAGTTCCAGATTTTAGGCCCTTTTATGCGCATTGAATTTTTGTATAGATTTAGTCGGACACGGGGAATGTCAAAGAGATGTTTATGTCTGGTATTATGTCTATGGGTCCTGTCACAACTGTCAAGAAAGTGTTTTAGCTCAGGGTTAAAATTGGAATTAATGGTTCTATAAATGTAGATAGCAGAGTAGTAAGTATGGATGTTCTGGACAGTGAGTAGGTTTAGGTCTTTGAAGAGTGGGGGGGTGTGCTGCCTAGCGTTGGATTGTGTGATAATTCTTACTGCGGCTTTTTGTTGGGTTATTATTGGCTTTAGGTGGGTAATTGCTGTTGATCCCCATGCACAAATGGCATATGTGAGGTAGGGATAGATGAGTGAGTAGTATAGTGTGGGTAGGGCTGATTGTGGTACATAATACCGTATCTTAGAGAGGATCCCCACAGTTTTGGACACTTTCTTTGTTATGTGTTGGATATGGGTGCTGAATTTCAGGCTGCTGTCAAGGTGAAGGCCCAGGAACTTGCCCTCGTTATGTCTAGTAATAGATGTAGAGTTGATCTTAATGTTTAATTGTGGATCATCTGTTCTGTTGCCAAACATAATACAGTGGACCCCCGAGTTTCGTAAACCCCGGAAATCGTACATTTATGTAAGTATAATATTGTAAGTGCTTGTGGAAAAGTATTTTTGGGGGTCTGAAATAGACTAACCTACGTGACATTTTTCCTTAAGGGAGTAAATTCGTTCGGTAATGGCACTTGAGCAGACTTCAGGAGTGAAGTTTTTACGAAACTCGGGGGTCCACTGTATAGAAGGTCTTATCAGTGTTGAGTGTAAGTTTATTGGCTGTCATCCATGTTGATATTTTTATTAATTCGTCGTTAACAATGGTAAGGTTTGTGTGGGAGATGACATAAGTTGTGTTGTCAGCAAAGAGTATTGGTTTCAGGTGTTGTGATACATTGGGAAGATCATTGATGTATAAGAGGAAGAGCAGGGGACCAAGGACACTTCCCTGCGGTACGCCGGTGTCTAGTGGTAGTGTCGTGGAGGATGTGTCTTTAACCCTTTGACTGTTTTGGACGTATATATACGTCTTACGAGCCAATGTTTCGGACGTATTTATACGCCTAAATTCTAGCGGCCTCAAATCAAGTGGGAGAAAGCTGGTAGGCCCACATGTGAGAGAATGGGTCTGTGTGGTCAGTGTGTGCAGTATAAAAAAAAAATCGGGCAGCCAGTGGTGCATTGTGGGAAAGCCATTTCAGTAGTCCATGTTCAGCATCCCTAGCGGTAAGAATATCTGACTCCCCGGCGAATCTGGGACTCTTCTCTTCCCTAGTGATAACTCTAACACAGATGGAAGTGTCTCTGAAGATGAATTTCATGGTTTTGAGGAGTTTGTGACCGAAAGTAATGCCCAGGATACCAAAAGGAAAGAAGGAAGAAAGAAAGAAAGTAAGGAAGGAAGGAAGAGATGAGAGGAAGGAAGGAAAGAAGAGATGAAAGGAAGGAAGGAAAGAAGAGATGAAAGGAAGGAAGGAAAGAAGAGATGAGAGGAAGGAAGGAGGAAAGGAAAGAAGGAAAGAAGAAAGAAAGAAAGGAAGGAGAGATGAGAGGAAGGAACAAAAGTAGTAAGAAAGGAAGGAGAGATGAGAGGAAGGAAGGAACAAAAGAAGTAAGAAAGGAAGAAAAAAAGGAAGGAATGAATGAAGGAAGAAAGGAAGGCAGGAAGGAAGAGATGAGAGGAAGGAAGGAAGGAAATAAGTAAGAAAAGAAGGAAGGAAATAAGTAAGAAAGGAAGAAAGGAATGAAGGAAGAAAGGAAGCTAGGAAGGAAGGTGTGGGGGAGAAGACATGGGTCCCCTTTTGTGTTGACAGGTTGACAGCAGTGAGGATGGTGAGTAATGGTATAATATGTCATTTTGACAGCTGCCTTACCCTGACTCAGCAAATTTAGATGTCCACACAAACACAACTTCAAGCACTAAGTGAAGTTGATGGAGTGTCCAGTCATTATATATGTGTATATATATCATAGAACAATAGGTTGGTAGGTAAGTAGGTAGGTAAGTAGGTAAGCAAGTAGGTTAGCAAGTAGGTAAGTAGGTATGTAAGTAGGTACCATAAGTAGGTACGTAAGTAGGTACGTAAGTAGGTACGTAAGTAGGTACGTAAGTAGGTACGTAAGTAGGTACGTAAGTAGGTAAGTAAGTAGGTAGGAAGGACTGTGGTGAAGAAGAGCATAGGACCCCATGGGTGTTGACAAGGCAGTGAGGGTGACGAGTGGTGGTATAATATGTCATTTTGACAGCAGCCGCACCCTGACTCAGCATATTTATAAGTCCACACACTCACAACAACCAGCTTCCAGAAGCTATTATCAGTTCTATGAAGTGTCCAGTGACTATATACAGTGGACCCCCGAGTTTCGTAAACCCCGGAAATCGTACATTTATGTAAGTATAATATTGTAAGTGCTTGTGGAAGTGTATTTTTGGGGGTCTGAAATAGACTAACCTACGTGACATTTTTCCTTAAGGGAGTAAATTCGTTCGGTAATGGCACTTGAGCATACTTCAGGAGTGAAGTTTTTACGAAACTCGGGGGTCCACTGTATGTGTATATATAGAAACCAGAAGGAAGGAAGGAAGGAGATGAAAAGAAGGAAGGACGGTATGAAAGGAGAAGGTATGTAGGTAGGTAGGAATGTAGGAAGGAAGGAATGTAGGAAGGAAGGAATGTAGGAAGGAAGGTTGGAAGGAAGGTCTGAAAGAAGGTAGGAAGGAGGGCAGGAAGGAAGGTAGGAAGGAGGGTAGGAAGGAAGGCAGGAAGGAAGGTATGAAGGCAGGAAGAAAGGCAGGAAGGAAGGCAGGAAGGAAAGCAGGAAGGAAGGAAGGAATGACGACCCAGAAACAACAACCAGCTTCCAGAAGCTAATAGCAATTCTATGAAGTGTCCAGTGATTATATATGCATATATATAAAAACCAGAAGGAAGGAATAAAGGAAGGACGAGATGAAAGGAAGGAAGGAATGTAGGAAGGAAGGTTAGTAGGAATGTAGGAAGGAAGGAAGGAAGGTCGAAATGATGACCCAGACACAACAACCAGCTTCCAGAAGCTTATAGCAGTTCTAGGCACGTGTCCAGTGACTATGTGTGTATATATAGAAAACAGAAGGGAGAAAAAGGAAGGGCGAGATGAAAGGTAGTAAGGAAGGAAGGTAGGTAGGTAGGTAGGTAGGTAGGTAGGGGGAGGTAGGTAGGTAGGTAGGTAGGAAGGAAGGAAGGAAGGAAGGAAGGAAGGAAGGAAGGAAGGAAGGAAGGAAGGAAGGTAGGTAGGTAGGTGAGTAGAAGGAATGTAGGAAGGAAGGAAGGAATGACGGCCCAGGCGACCATCAACCTAGGATAACTACCTAACACAACTTTGCTGCTACTTTGAAGAAAACTGCTCAGAAGAGATGTTTTGTCTGTGCATATACAAAACGCCCACAAAAATGCAGACACTCGTTTTTGTGAGGAATGTAAAACACCACTGTGCATGTTTCAAAGAGTTCCACAAGCTGCAGAACGTCTATGAACATGTCCAGTGACTATACATTTGTATATATATTATAGAACAATAGTAATAAAGATTTTTTTTTATTGTTGGTTTGTGTAAACAAGTTTTGTTTAAAAATAAAAAGACACTAATGTTTTTTGCTATTATTGTGTTGCATACAACGAATGTATTATATACATTGCATCTTACCTTGGCCTCACAGGCCACATAAGGGTTTCGTAAAAAAAAAAAAATAGTGAAAAAAAAAAAAGAAATCTACGTGGAAGTAAACAAATGTTTACCGAGTGAGTGGCATTCGCCGCTGTTGCCATCGCGGCTCATTTATAAACTTTACCTCCCTATCTCGGTAAATATTGATGGCAAAAATCTGTTTTTAGGACCAAAACAATCAGAAAAATAATCTTAACATTTTGATAAGAAAAATTTTTTTTTTTGAATATTTCCCACATAGAATGACAGTTTCAGAAAAGGGTCTCCGACAGTCAAAAAGTTAATAGTGA
>WNWK01054458.1:0-11553 GCA_009830355.1 Cherax destructor
GAGACCATTGAAAATTTTTTTCCCAGTCAGTTTTTCCCAGCTCTGAAAACCCCCCTGGCAGCAAAGGGCAGTTTGAAAGAGTCTCACCCCAGGGGAAGATTTTTTCTATAGGCTGGCCCCCATTCTGGAGCAGTAAAGCCTCAGTGTTCGAAGTTTAAATCATTGTAATAAGTAGGTTTTTAAAGGGGTTTTGGATTGTTGGGGAATTGGGTTTTTAAGTTTTCCAGGGGGGTTTTTTGGGGGGGACTGAAATTTGAATCCAACCCCCAGGGAAAAAGGTCTCAACAGAGGAACACTCATAGGGAATTACCCCACAGTCACATGTGCAACAAATCCTCATGGATGGGGGGGAACTTAAAAAACGTTTCCGTTTGAATTTCCCAAAACCAGAAAGGATAGTATTCCTTTTATATCTAGGGAGGTTACCTTTTGGGAAAAAATGGTCTGATGATATATCTGATACAATGGTAGACTCACAGCTGGCAGAAGTAATGTTAACCCGACACAGATCAAGGACCCCCCAAGTTTGGGGTTCAAGGTCACCTACAATTTGACATTATCATGACTATTTAACAGTAAAAAGTTGGCCCTTTTGTTTCCCCAAAGGGGAGCTTCCAATTTTTTTGGGGAAAATTTTAACCTGCTGTCTACAGTCCCCCCATACATCTGTCGGGTTTTTTGACACAACCCTGCCACAATTGACACTCAGGAGTTAAGACATTTATGGATGATAAAAAAACAAAGGTGTTAGACTTAGATATATGGACGTATTTGATGCAAGAAGTATAATAAACAGTTCAGTATGAAGAACAAAAGGGGGGAAGTAGTGAGCATAACCATCAACGCAAAATTTTAAAAAGAGCAGGGTGACTAGGCATCAGTACAACAAGGCTTAAAAGGGAAAATTTTTGGGTTGTGATTTAAGCTTTTTGAGGAAAGTAAGGAAGTGGTTTGTAATGATCAATTTTCCCCCATGGTGGGGGGAAGTGTCATTGTTGTGTTTTTTTTGACATAGATCATGTATCTGATTCATTCAGAGGTCAGTCCGTTTTATGATCCATCTGAAGACTGTTCACCAGTGTTGAAGAAGGATTGGAGGGCTTGTAATTATTTGGATGGGCTTTTGGCTGTTAACACCAATGAGGACATTTTTTCTGTGACACGATATCTGATGTTGGACTATCAAGTTCTTTCCACATGTTTAAAATTTTGGCGGAATGAGGGGACATCCTGGAATGACCCTCATTGCTTTTTCCAAGCCCTCCAAACTTCCCAGCTTGACAAAGAGAAAGGGGTAGGGGGGGTATAATCAAAAAAATGACCTAATGTAAGCAAATGTAATAGTTTTCCAATTTTAACATGAGCCCATTCCTGGGAGGGAAAACCTGCCACGTTTCTAAGTGCTCTCAGCCTTTTTGTATTGTCGACAAAGTTTTTACGGGTAAGCCCAAGTAGTGGGACCTCCAACCCTAAGATCCCCGATCTGGTTAATTTCCACCCTTTAGACCAATCATGCAACGGGATCCTCGGACTAGCCCCGTCGAGTAGGACGCCGTGAGTATCTTCGTTTATTTTCCATTAAAGATCAACCCCAGGTCCTGACATGAGTTTTAGTACTTGGTAAAGGATGTTTGGTGATGGAAAAACCTAATCATATTATGATTGGGCCTAGGGCATAGCATTTAGTAAATCATTAAGTAGAATATTGAATAAGGGGGGACTGAGGACACCTCCTGGTGGGTCTTGCTAAAAACTTAGTTACACTTTAAATGGCAACAAAGAAGCCTTTCTTTTGGGGACAGGTAGTCTTTAACCCGGAAACATCCTCCTACATCCATTCTGGCAGGTTTACTAATTATTTGTCGGTTTTGTATCAAATTGATTTAAGGTCAAGGAAGGTAATGGAGTTCAGGGAAAGCACCTCTTCCTTCTTAAACCCAACCGAGAGACAGAAATTTTAATTCTGGCATAAAAACGATTTGGGGCGTCCCCAAAGTTTTACAAAACCAGTAAAAGAAGGTCGAAACATGTTTTTTGATTTTGTAATGGGAATTTTTTGTAAAATGATGGGTTTTTGTTTAATTTGGGGTTTATTACTTGCCAACAGGAGGAATTGGAATGGAAAAGTCGGAACGAAATCAAGATCATCCTAGGAGATCTTGATATTCCAAGCATCAGAAATCGTTACTAAAATAAATGTCCCCACTGGGGTCAATATACCAGGTTTCCCATTCAAACCCTTGCACAGAAGCCCCCCCAAACTTTCTTAAACGGTGACTACTACTCCAGATGGATCAAAAAACTGAACATCCAACACAATAAGCAGACTCCGGAGTCCACCGCCCGGTGACTGCTAAAGTTTTTCTGGGAGGAAATCATCAGCACCAGATGATTAAAACCAAACTAAATAAAAACTTTGCCAGATGGACAACGTCATACCTTTTCACATAGGCTGAATGCAAAAAAAATGAATTCAGAGAAACTCACTTAGAAATTTAAGAAATGTCAAAAAAATATTTTATCCACAGTGACATATTACCAACTATTCTGGAAAAATACCCTGACTTTGCCCACTGTAAATTACGCATAACAATTTAATTTTTTACAGGCATACCTTGCTAAACTTAGATTTAGATTTTGCCACCGAAGTTAGTTTATTGTGCACCCCCTATCCATCCTGTGGACGGTAGCGCAAGAGCATATGGATACACAAAAGGGCTAGGAACTTCCCCCAAAAAGGGGTTTAAAAGGTGTACATATGGATTTAAATCTACATATCTACAGTTCACTTATCTGTTACAAGCAAATTTAGGAAATTTGCTTAGTATATCTGGTATCTTATTTTCATTAATAAGATATCTTGACATGTCAAATAGGTTATTACACTGTCTATCTCTGTATTCCTCAATAAGTGGACAGTTAAGCACATAGTGTTCAAGACAGTGACCATATGCCTGATCACATAATTTGCATTTAGTTTGATCATCATCTGTGTCTCCCAAACTGCCAGAAGTACTTGTAACCAAGCCTAAGCCTGGCCACTACAACATCAATCCCTTAAATAACAAAAAAAGGCACAATACCGTGACTGGAACAATACACACACAACCCACACATATAAAAAAGAGAGGAGCTTACGACGACGTTTCGGTCCGACTTGGACCATTTACAAAGTCACACTAACACAAAAAAAAACAGGTAGAAGGGGTATTTATAGGCAGGCAGACAGGGGAGGGCACAAGAAAGTGGTGGAGGGGTAATAATGGAGGTAGTAGTAGTAGTGGAGTCAGTCATATTCTAGGAAAGGAGCACTGCAATGAAGCTGGCGGCCCGCATAGGGTAAGGACAAGAACACAGAGTGGAAAAAAATTAAAATAAAATAAAATAAAGAAGGACAAATACAAGGCAAAAGAAAAGAAAGAAAACCCAGAGGAGAAAGGAGAAAGAGGAGAAGGTGGAAGAGATAGAAGGGGAAGGAATCAGGTTAAGTCACGGGTGTTCTGAAGTTTGGAGCATTTAACAATGTAATGGGAGATGAAAGCATCTACAGAGACAAAGCCAGGGCTAAGATTCATACAGGGAATGTTGTGTATAAGGGAGGATTCAACCAGACGGCGACTGTGAAAGTTGGTCGTAGGGTAGACAGTTTTAGCAGAAGACCAATCAATAGGATGACTGTGATCTCTGACATGACAGAAAAGAGCATTATTGGTGTCGGCCTAACACTATTTTTGTGCTCCCTAAGTCTGTCAGAAAGAGATCGGCCAGTTTCTCCAAAGTACTGAAGAGGACAGGAGGAGCAAGAAATAAAGTAGACACCAGGAGAATCTGTAGAGGGAGGGGAGGTATGAACTAGATTAGTGCGAAGAGTGTTAGTCTGGCGAAAGGTAAGTTTGATGTCTAAGGAATGGAGAGAGTTGTTGAGATTAGAGAGACCAGAGATGTAGGAAGGCAGAGGACAGAAGAGTTCCCAGGAGTAGAGGTTTAGGAGAGAAGAAAGTCCGTTTGGCACGAGAGAAAGCAGAGTCTATGAATTGGGAAGGGTAGCCAAGGCGGGAAAATGAATTATGAAGAATGGAAATTTCTGCTTCAAGGAGCTGAGGATCACAAATGCGGAGAGCACGGAGAAAGAGGGAGATAAGAACACTTTTCTTGACAGAGGAGGCATAATAAGAAAAGTAGTGAATGCACATGCCACTGTGCATAGGCTTGCGAGTACACGGAAAAGGCAAAACCTGTAACTGAGCAGTGGACATGAACATCAAGGAAAGGAAGCAAAGAATTAAATTCCCAATCAGCTTTAAACTTAATGGAAGGGGCAAGATTATTAAGAGCATCAAGAAATGGTTGGAAGAGACTTGAGTCATGAGGCCAAAGAGCAAAGATGTCATCTACATAGCGGAGCCAGAGTGAAGGACGTACATCAATAGTGGGAAGAAGAAGAACAGTATTCCATGTAAAGATTAGCAAGAACAGGAGATAGGAAGAGCCCATGGCGACACCAAAGGTATGAGAATAATATTTACCTTGAAAAGAAAAGGAATTAGAGTCCACACAAAGGCAGATAAGATCAAGAAACACATCAGTAGGTATAGGGAGATGAAGTAACCCTTCATTGGCCTTCTCTAAGAAAATTAAGGACATCATCCAGAGGGACATTAGTGAAGAGGACTCGACATCAAGACTAAGCATCTTACAGGTCGGGAGAGAGCGAACCCGTTCGATGAAGTCTTGAGAGTGACGAAGGTGGGCAGGAGAAAAAGTATCAAGAAAGGGAGTGAGGGTTTTGGCTAGCCAAGAAGCAAGAGAATAAGAGACAGAACCTCTAGAAGATATGATGGGATGCAGAGGAATATCAGGTTTGTGAATTTTGGGAAGGCCATAGAAATAGGGCAGAGAGGGACAGATGACACGAAAACGTTGAACAAGGTTAAAGTCAGAAGGACAGAGGTCGGAGAGAGTCCATTATTACCCCTCCACCACTTTCTTGTGCCCTCCCTGTCTGCCTGCCTATAAATACCCTTCTACCTGTCCTTTGTGTTAGTGTGACTTTGTAAATGGTCCAAGTCGGATCGAAACGTCGTCGTAAGCTCCTCTCTTTTTTATATGTGCGGGTTGTGTGTTTATCAATCCCTTGGTAAACTATAAGGTAATCTTTTTGTATTTTTTTTTGCGCGAACTAATTCATGTCTGCATAAATAATAATTTATTATTGAACCATGTAAATAGTTCATTATGACTGTAGCTTGTTTAGCTATCACAACTTTGTGGCCCAATCCCTGTACCCATTATGTCTGCCTCTGTAATCTTTTGACTACTGTCCACTCCACACCATGGGTATTGGGTGACTACTACCCACACCATGGGTATGGGGTGACTACTACCCACACCATGGGTATGGGGTGCATAATAAAGATATTAAACTACCAGGACGGCCAGAGGCAGCACACACACAACCTCCCAACTTTCCCTTTGGTCCTCTGGGGTGCCTGGTAGGTCGGAGGCTCCACGGTTAGCTGTGGTGTTGTGGGCGACCTTTATGCTACAGTCAGAATGAGATACTGTAACTCCCAGAGTTTGACAGTTCACACATTTTAACAAGACAATCTGATGTTTCTTTATCAGCTCATAGCACTGTTGAGAGGGATAAGCCTTTGTATACACTTCACACCAGCGTGACTTAGCAGGGTATTTCATAGCAATGTAATACCAGCACTGACATTTGTAACATCAACTGTGAGGAAAGGTCTGTACGGAGCGATGTTGAAGAGTCAGTTAAGTGCTACACGGGAGTGAATGTAACGTAGGAAAGGACCTTGGCCAATTCAGTCATCCAGTATCAAATTACTGGAGAGTCGTCGAGGGTTAACATGCTTAGACACCAGGTATTTTCAATCCAATGACAATACATAATAATAAGAACTTTAGGGTTGAAGCTTGATGTCATATTTAGTGTTTTTTTCAATAAAAGCTGATCATTAGTGACAAAAACATAGTTGTCCGCATCATTAAGAAGCTTGATCTCGGGGTGATGAGTTCCGAGAGTTTTTCTACTCCCAGAGCCCGGCCTTGGGCCAGGCTCGTGTAGTGCTGCTTGGTCAACCAGGCTGTTGCTGCTGGTGGCCGCTGACCCACATATCAATCAAAGCCTGGTTGATTTGGTACCTCTTAAAGTAAATAAGTAAGTAAGTTTATTCAGGTATACACAAATACAGTTACATAGATTATCATACATAGCAGCATATGTGTAGAGAACCTGGGATAACCAAAAAGTCAGTGACTTATTTCCATTGCGGTCACCACTTGTCCCAGCAGTGTTTTCGTGTGATTATTAATAACAATAACAATAGACATCTGAAGCTGCCATTGACAAATGCTACATAAATGTAAAACTGTTGAAAAAAAAGTTAAGGGTTTGAGGAAATATGGAGACTGTAGGTCCATGGGTATGTTATGGCAGAGATATTAAACAATGGTAAGGAGATAAAAACGCGGTTAAAAGGAATTACTATTCATCATCCTTTTATATGGGTGAAACGTCACCGAAAGAATGTATAACCATAGTTAAATAGAACATGTAAAAATGTAAAAAAAAAAAAATAAGCTAAGAAAATTTATTTAGTAGATTACAATTTTGGGCTGTCAGTTAGCAGTTTGAGAACAATAATACGAAAAGAACTTCAAATGAATTTCATTGATTTCAAAATGAGATTGACACCAGTCAGTCCATCTATCATCATTCTATCATGCAGGAGGAGCCACATGTCTATGGTGCATCCAACAAAATAAGCAGACTCTTGGATGTCACTACCGCCCGCCTCCGGCTGGGTTACAAGTATCTTTGGCAGGTTAAATCACCACCACCAGATGTAGACCAAACAAGATGTAAACTTTGCCAGTTGGATTATTGTCACACCCTGCGTCATTATGTACTGGAGTGCGATCAAATTAATGAATTCAGAGACAACTCACTCAGAAATGTTCAAGATATGTCAAAGTATTTTATCCACAGTGGTATATTACAGACCATTCTGGAAAAATACCCTGACTTTGCTCCCTGTAAATAAAGCATTACCACACATACGTGTGTGTGGGTGTTTGTGTGTATGAGTGTGTGTGACCCAACAATTAATATTTGCCCCAATAACTCATTACAGTTGTGACCGGGTGTAGACTAGTAAATTGTTCATTGATTTATAATTTGTTTATGATTGCAACCATGTATAAAAGTAAGTAAGTAAATTTACTTACATGATTCATTACATTTGAAACTTGTGAGTTCAATACCTTTGTACCTTGTTCAGCTATCAAAACTTTGGGGCCCAGTCTCTGGACCCATTATATACCTCTATAATCTGTAAATACCTTTGTAACTTGTCATGATTGTGACAAAATCTACCTGAGTTCATTACCTTTGTAACTTGCTCAGCTATCAAACTTTGAGGTCCAGTCCCTGGACCCATTATGTACCTCTGTAATCTTTTGACTACCGCCCACAGGATGGGTATGGGGTGACTACCGCCCACAGGATGGGTATGGGGTGACTACCGCCCACAGGATGGGTATGGGGTGACTACCGCCCACAGGATGGGTATGGGGTGACTACCGCCCACAGGATGGGTATGGGGTGACTACCGCCCACAGGATGGGTATGGGGTGACTACCGCCCACAGGATGGGTATGGGGTGACTACCGCCCACAGGATGGGTATGGGCTGCATAATAAAGATATCAAACTTAACTGGTACTGGTCTTTCTCTTACAGCTTTTCAATTTCATTTGTCTCATGAGGTCCCCTTCAATACAAAACCGCCGTTGTTTTACCTTTTCGTAATGCAGATACTCCGGACCATGACACCTTTCATTACAGATCCATAATAATAATAATAATATCTTTATTTCTACAAGTACATGTACAAGGTATACAGTCCTAGCTGACATCAATGACATACTACACTATAGAAAACCCCTTGTTGTGCAGAGCATTTCGGGCAAATTAGGTCAATTTTGTCCCAAGATGCGACCCACACCAGTCGACTAACGCCCAGACACCCATTTTACTGATGGGTGAACAGGGAATTGAACCACAGAACCTCAGCATGTGAAGCGAGAGCTTTGCCTAGCAGGCTACGGCCCACGCTCTTACCAGTACAGTTTGTAAATTGCTGGATTGCTTGGTTAACAAACATTGGGTATGATACCTGGAAACTGAATTCTCTCTTCCCTCTTCAATATGGTTTTCATAAGAACCGCTCTACCATCGACCTCATAATCTGTTTCGATATGTATGTTTCGCTAAAATTAAATCAGTTATTGCAGTCTTTTTCGATCTGGAGAAAGCTTATAGCACAACATAGTATTGCAACTTCTTGGCTCAAGCCAATTTGCCACCTTAAGGGATTTTTTTTATTGGAGAGGCACGTTCGTGTCCAAGTAAATAATAGTTTTTCTCTGACTTTGTTCAGGTTGAAGACGTATATCAGAGCTGTCCTTAGTACTACCCTCTTCCTGCTCGCCATTAATGACTTTGCCTCTGTTCTCTCTTTAAGTGTTTGGTTATCTCTGTGTTGTCGATTTTGTTACAGCTTGTGCGAACATTACGGGTTTAGTGCTCCCCCATGGATGTAATAATAACTGTGTGGGCGTTGACTGTGGCTTTGTGGCGGCTTGTCTCCAGAATGCTATTGATCGTGCTTCCAACTAGACCTGTGGACCACCTCTCGTGGGTTTAAGTTTTCTGTTGCTAAAATACACCAGATAACTCTAATGGGACGCCCTATTATTCATCATATCGTTCCTTACTTGTATGGTTCCTTATTCATGAACAAGATACGGTTAAATTTCTCATAACCTTGAAATCTGCTTGTCATAGCTACCTCAACCTTTTTAAACTCCTCTCCATCTTTTGGGAGGCTCATAAACAAACCTTCTTAGCCTTCACTTCATCCTAATCTTATCCAGACTTTACTATGAAGACCAACTGTATTCTTTAGATTCACTCTACTCTTTCTAAGCTTGATCAGATTCATCATCAAGGGTTGCATTTGTGTTTCCAGGCTTTTCGGTCTTTCACATTTAAGTCCATATTTACAAGAGGCGAACACCCCATCTTTGCAAGACTGAATGTCTGTTATTATGTCTGTTTCCACGACATTCACGATACTTCCACATATAGAACGGTAAGTTATATTACTATTGCTAATTTGTTTAATAGTCGCCCACATTTATGATGCCTCTTTCTTCTCCATATTCATACTCTAGCGGCCTCCTTTGATTTACCTCCCGTACTAAAACAGCAAGTGTTTTCACAGTACATGTATGCAATTCTCACTGCTATAGTGCACATTGTGTCCACGTCTGCCTTGTTATTCAGAATGTCTTGTACTCCCACAGTGCACTATACACTATCCAGAAATTTAATTCCCCTCATCCAATCGTCTTTCATATACAGTCATGTTTCATTTCTAGGAAGCACAATTTTTTTTCTTTTTTTTCTAGGTCTCCAGACCCATCCACTGTGTCAGTTAGGCATCACCCAATTTCCCAAAGGGGTATTCCTTTCTCGGATTATTTTTCAGTGATCCCTCAACATTTCCTCAACCACTGGTAACAACATTGATCCAAGTTGGACCGCAATAAATTGTTTTCTGTTAAACCATGTTTGGGATTCTTGCAATCTGCTACCCACCACTGTCATGTTTGGGAGACGACACTCTCTCGTTTACATGTCGGACACACCGACTCACTCTCAGACACCAAATGGAGAAAAGCCCGGCACTGCTTTGAGAGCACTGTCGGTGCACGCTCAAATCACCGTATGTTAATACACTGTCATGTCTATCACCAAGCATGAAGGATTCACTTCTGACATCTCTGTGGCTCAAACACACTGACCTTATTGAAGGTTTCCCTTCCTTGGCGCAGACACTGAGACTTTGTAACAGAAACTAACCATTTCCACCAACACTGAGTTAACTTTTACTCTTGCACTGTCCCTACCTCCATTAACCCCTACAATTACAAACCCCTGTCAACCCTTATGCTCTCCTACCCTCTCCTACCCTCACACACCACTGTCTCCTCACTCTCCTACCCTCACACACCCCTGTCTCTCGCACTCCTACCCTCCACACCCCTGCCCCTCCCACACTCCTACCCTAACACACCTCTGCCCCCTCACACACTCATACCGGCATGGTGGCTAGCGCTCTTGCTTCACGCACGGAGGGCCCGGGTTCAATTCCCGGCGGGGCCGAAACATTTCGAAGTGTTTCCTTACACACACACACACACACACATATATACAACAGGCCTATTGTCTAATCGACATGTGCCTAGGACAAAATGGTAACTAACCCCTGGCCCCTCACACACTCCTACCCTCACAAACCCCTGCCCCTCACACACTCCTACCCTCACACACCCCTGACCCCTCACACACTCCTACCCTCACACACCCCTGACCCCTCACACACCCCTGACCCTCACACACCCCTGACCCTCACACACTCCTACCCTCACACACCCTGCCCCTCACACACTACTACCCTCACACACCCCTGACCCCTCACACACTACTACCCTCACACACCCCTGACCCCTCACACACTCCTACCTTCACACACCCCTGCCTCTCTCGCACTCATAAGAACATAAGAAAGAAAAAACAATGCAGCAGGCCTACTGGCCCATGCGAGGCAGGTCCAAGTCTCCAACCGGCTTAAGCATATGCCCTGACCCAGCCAGGTCAGGTTACATCCACTTAAGGAAGGAGCACGGCATCTGACCTAGTGGCACAAGCTAGTCAGGACCAACTAACACTAACACCCACCCACACCCACTCATATATTTATCTAGCGACCACTTGGATTTAACCTCCCCAGGTAAACTCCAGGTATTCAGGTCACTTCCACTTAAGGAAATAGTACGGCATCTGACCTAGTAGCACAAGCTAGTCAGGTCCAACTCACACCCACCCACACCCACTCATGTATTTATCTAACCTATTTTAAAACTACACAACGTCCCAGCTCCTATGACGGTACTCGGGAGTTTGTTCCACTCATCCACAACTCTATTACCAAACCAGTACTTTCCTATATCCTTCCTGAATCTGAACTTTTCCAACTTGAAACCATTGCTGCGAGTCCTGTCTTGGCTGGATATTTTCAGCACGCTATTTACATCCCCTTTATTTATTCCTGTTTTCCATTTATACACCTCAAGCATATCCCCCTAATTCTACGCCTTTCTAGAGAGTGCAGATTCAAGGCCCTCAGTCTATCCTCATAGGAAGATTTCTGATACATGGGATCAACTTTGTCATCCTCCTCTGTACGTTTTCCAGTGCATTTATATCCATTCCATAATAATACGGTGACCAGAACTGTGCAGCATAATCTAAATGAGGCCTGTAAAGATATATATAGAGTTGAAGAAGAACAACCTGAGGACTTCTATTATTTATACTTCTTGATATGAAACCAGGATTCTGTTAGCTTTATTGCGAACACTTATGCACTGTTGTCTTAGTTTCAGATTACTACTAACCAGA
>WNWK01054459.1:0-11553 GCA_009830355.1 Cherax destructor
AGCTACCCCACCATCACCCACACCACAGCTACCCTACCATCACCCACACCACAAATACCCTACTATCACCCACACTACAACTACCTTTCTATCACCCACACCACAACTACCCTTCCATCACCCACACCACAACTACCCTACTATCACCCACACTACAACTACGTTTCTATCACCCACACCACAACTACTCTTCCGTCACCCACACCACAACTACCCTACCATCACCCACACCACAACTACCCTTCCATCACCCACATCACAACTACCCTACCATCACCCACCACAACTACCATCACCCACACCACAGCTACCCCACCATCACCCACACCACAGCTACCCCACCATCACCCACACCACAGCTACCCTACCATCATCGACACCACAAATACCCTTCCATCACCCACACCACAACACCACATCTACCCTACCATCACCCACACCACAACTACCCTACTATCACCCAAACCACAACTACCCTACCATCACACACAACAACTACCCTACTATCACCCACACCACAACTACCCTACCATCACACACCACAACTACCCTACCATCACCTACACCACAACTACCCTACCATCACCCACACCACAGCTAATCTACTATCATCCACACCACAACTACCCTACTATCACCCACACCACAACTACCCTACTATCACCCACACCACAGCTAACCTACCATCACCCACACCACAACTACCCTACCATCACACACCACAACTACCCTACCATCACCCACACCACAGCTAACCTACCATCACCCACACCACAACTACCCTACCATCACACACCACAACTACCCTATTGTCACACACACCACAACTACCCTATTGTCACCCACATCACAACTACCCTATTGTCACCCACACCACAGCTAACCTACCATCATCCACACCACAACTACCCTACCATCACTCACACCACAACTACCCTACTATCACCCACACCACAACTACCCTACTATCACCCACACCACAACTACACTACAAGTACCCACACAAGTACTCTACAATCACCCTCCCAACAAGCACTCTACTATCATCCACACCACAACTACCCTACTATCACCCTCACCACAAGTACTCTACTATCACACTCACCCCAAGTACTCTACTATCACCCTCACCACAAGTACTCTACTATCACCCTCACCCCAAGTACTCTACTATCACCCTCACCACAAGTACTCTTCCATCATCAACACCACACGTACTCTACTCTCACTCACACCACACGTACGCTATGACTCACACCACAATCATCCAGTTGATTGTTGTGCACCTCTCAGGAGACAAGTTTCCAGACGCTGAGGAGTCAACTACTGGACGCAGTATGACTGAAGGGAGCAGCAGTTCGGGTCAGTCCCACACCACAACAGTGCCTACCATTTCCTTCACCGACCCTAAGAGCGCTAAAGCTGCCTCAAAGGTCAGTAGTTAAGACTTTTACAGAATGCAGCATAAACTAAGAGGGCTTGAAGGGGCACATAAGTACCCCTGTCTTCTAATAATATGCTAAATTTTTCTCTATAATTGTACTTTCTTCATAGTTACTATCGCGTTTGCTTTGTCTGTTTTGTAAAGTGAAGTCAAAGATCTTTTCTTAATTCATGGTATAAATTAACCAATCTTTGTGTTGTAGAGGTCTGACCTCTACAACACAAGTGTCAACAATACGATAATTACTTATAATATCGATGACGGTTATTAATGACAGAACCCTGTACTCTTATAGTTTATAATCCCACTATGCTCTGTCATCATTATCTTAGTCAGACACCATACCACGGCGGGGATTGAACTCGTGGCGAGTAAGTCGTAAAACTGCAGGCCAACTTAACCTAATAATATGCACAAGAATCGCAGATTACTTTTATCATACGTCATAGGAGGTATAAAGTCTGTGTAAGATTATACTGTTTTAAATTTACTATAAATATATATAAATTCCACTCATTATTTAATATTACAATGGAAATAATTAAACTGTAAATCTCCCTGAACATTCAATTCTCCAGTTTTCCAGTGAACAGATAATATTTGTTTAATTAAATTGATCATTGTAGTGAATTGATCTAAGATTAAATTCTGGAAAAGACAGTTTAAAAATTATTGAATGAAATCTGAATTCTCAGTCTCATTTAACACTAAATTTAAAACCGAACTCAATGAATAATTATGATTGAAAGAGTTCAAAAATACTTTCTTTGGACCTGAAGTGAGACATGTTTCACCTGAAGTGAGACATGTTTCACCTGAAGTGAGACATGTTTCACCTGAAGTGAGACATGTTTCACCTGAAGTGAGACATGTTTCACCTGAAATGAGACATGTTTCTAATGGGAAACGATTCGTGAAAGTCACTACTTTGAGTTTAAATCAACTTCGAAAGTTCAGAGATCATAAAGGCTTCATGTCACGTCAACTTATATAGTCAATGTTACAAGTCACGTCAACTTACATAGTCAATGTTACAAGTCACGTCAACTTACACAGTTAATGTTACAAGTCACGTCAACTTACATAGTCAATGTTACAAGTCACGTCAACTTACATAGTCAATGTTACAAGTCACGTCAACTTACATAGTCAATGTTACAAGTCACGTTAACTTATATAGTCAATGTTACAAGTCATGTCAACTTATATAGTCAATGTTACAAGTCACGTCAACTTATATAGTCAATGTTACAAGTCACGTCAACTTACATAGTCAATGTTACAAGTCACGTCAACTTACATAGTCAATGTTACAAGTCACTTTAATCTGCGATAGAAAAAATCTCACAGAAATAATTTTTCGTGTATTGTGAATTTTGAAGACATTTATTTTATTAAACATCGGTATAGAACGTACACGAAAATATATTTTATGACGTACGTTATGGAGATGAATTTAAAAAAAAATGACAACCTATTTAAGCTGTTAATGACCAATAATGTATTCATGAATACATTATTGGTCATATTTAAGTAACTCGAAGTAATAATGAAATTATGTAGCAATTTACCAGTAAATAACAGTGATAATTGAAGTGATACACAAAACAGTGATGGCCAAACTCAAGTAAATAACGATGATATTGAAGTTATTTAATGTATTTAAATATGATGAAGAAAAATAAATGAATCGTAGTGTGATGAAGAAATGTGTGGGCGTAATTAAGAGAAAATTAAACTGGCGTGAAGTTGGAGCTGTCACAGATGTTCTTTGCTGATGATGCAGTACTTTTGGGAAGTTTTAAAGAGAAGTTTTAAAGCTTTGTGGAAGAGTTTAGGAGGATGTGACAGAGAAGAAAGTTAAAAGTGAACATATTAAAGCGCAAGGTAATGAGAATAAGAAAAATCTAGGCTATAAAACACTGAATGTCAGACTGAAGTGTAGTGTGAAGGGAGTAAATTTATTTGATCAATATCAAATTCATTTACTGTGGATGTTTCCAGAGAAAGATCATCAAAATGTGACATGAATCATAGAATAAGTAAGAAAAAATACATTGTTGTTTAGACGTCTGTGGAAAAAAGGCGTTAATCGGTGGAGGTAGAATGGAAATAAATGGTATAAAATACCGACACAATGGAAAAATAAACACATAAGCAGTATAATGTGATCCTTTATTGACAACGTTTCGCCCACGCAGTGGGCTTTATCGAGTCACAGACAGATCTACCTGGAAAATGAGCAACATGGAGATATATATAGGGTACAGTCAGGTGGAGAATGCTGGGTCAGGTGGAGAAAGCTGCATGTGAGTCTTAAAAGTAGTGTGATAGTTAAAAACATTGTGTGACTTAAAGGACCTGCAGTGTACCATTCTTGAGTTCTAGGTGGGATAGCGTTGAAGAAGTTTCTTGGCAATAGGTTCAGCTATGTTGTAGAAGCCGTTGTTCTGGTTGAAGTTGTTGGATATACAGATGAGTGATGATTCTAGGATTCTTCGGTATTGCGTGTTGTCTTCTCTGGCGATGAGTCTTGCGTTTCTGTAGTTGATTAAATGGTTGATTAAATGGTTGATTAAATGGAGGTAGAATAGGGAATCTACTAGCCAGGTGATAACATCACTCTTGTTTGGTCTTCATATAGTGCAATGAGGAGGTAGTGAGAATTTGTGGAGCTGTCATATTTGAGGTCAATGGACAGAATAAAGTGCAAGAAATATTGAAGAGAGTATGTATCATAATATGAATATCTTATAGAGTACAGAAGTTGATGAGGTAATTTGGTCATTTTTAATAGGATGGAGCTAGATAAGTTTACCAAAAGAGTGGAAATTTCCTTGTGTGTTAGGTAGAGGAAGGAGGTTTTGAGTCGTAGGGGTTTAAGCATCCACCAGGCATGTGTCAGCATTACACACACAACCGCACATAGGAGAGAGGAACTTACGACGACGTTTCGGTCCGACTTGGACCATTTACAAAGTCACACTAACACAAAGAACAGGTAGAAGTGGTTATATATAGGCCAGCAGACAGGGGAGGGCACAAGAAAGTGGTGGAGGAATAATAGTGGTAGTGGTAGTGGAAGTAGTATTAGTGGAGTCAGTCATATTCTAGGAAAGAGGAGCACTGCAATACAGCTGGCGGCCCGCATGGGGTAAGGACAAGAACACAGAGGGGAGGAAAATGAAAATAAAATATAGAAGGACAAATACAAGGCAAAAGAAAGAAAACCCAGAGGAGAAAGAAGAAAGAGGAGAAGGGGGAAGAGATAGAAGGGAAAGGAATCAGGTTAAGTCACGGGTGTTCTGAAGTTTGGAGCATTTAACAATGTAATGGGAGAGGAAAGCATCTACAGAGACAAAGCCAGGGCTAAGATTCATACAGGGAAAGTTGTGTATAAGGGACGATTCAACCAGACGGCGACTGTGAAAGTTGGACGTAGGGTAGACAGTTTTAGCAGAAGACCAATCAATAAGATGACTGTGATCTCTGACATGACAGAAAAGAGCATCATTAGTGTCGGCAAGCCTAACACTATTTTTGTGCTCCCTAAGTCTGTCAGAAAGAGATCGGCCAGTTTCTCCAAAGTACTGAAGAGGACAGGAGGAACAAGAAATAGAGTAGACACCAGGAGAATCTATAGAGGGAGGAGAGGTATGAACTAGATTAGTGCGAAGAGTGTTAGTCTGGAGAAAGGTAAGTTTGATGTCTAAGGAACGGAGAGAGTTGCTGAGATTAGAGAGACCAGAGATGTAGGGAAGGCAGAGGACAGAAGAGTTCCCAGGAGTAGAGGGTTTAGGAGAGAAGAAAGTCCGTTTGGCACGAGAGAAAGCAGAGTCTATGAAATGGGAAGGGTAGCCAAGGCGGGAAAATGAATTATGAAGAGTGGAAATTTCTGCTTCAAGGAACTGAGGATCACAAATGCGGAGAGCACGGAGAAAGAGGAAGATAAGAACACTTTTCTTGACAGAGGAAGCATGATAAGAGAAGTAATGAATGTACATGCCACTGTGCATAGGCTTGTGGAACACGGATAAGGCAATACCTGTAACTGAGCGGTGGACATGAACATCAAGGAAAGGAAGCAAAAAATTAGATTCCCAATCAGCTTTAAACTTAATGGAAGGGGCAAGATTATTAAGAACATCAAGAAATGGTTGGAAGAGACTTGAGTCATGAGGCCAAAGAGCAAAGATGTCATCTACATAGCGGAGCCAGAGTGAAGGACGCACATTAATAGTGGGAAGAAGAACAGTCTCGAAGTATTCCATATAAAGATTAGCAAGAACAGGAGATAGAGGAGAGCCCATGGCGACACCAAAGGTTTGAGAATAATATTTACCTTGAAAAGAAAAGGAATTAGAGTCCACACAAAGGCGGATAAGATCAAGAAAGACATCAGTAGGTATAGGGAGCATGTTAGACAGCTGTGCAGGTGTGTGATGTATTGGATTTAATATATTGTTGAAGAGTGAGCAAAGTAATGTATATGAAGCGATTCAGGAAAATCCATGAGTTTAAGAGATGGGAAACACAGTGCCAACACTCAGATCAATGATGCTGAAGATTAGACGCTCATTTATGACCAGACAGCAATGGTGTGAATAAGCATAAATGTTTCTTCTTCAAAGGGTTATCCTACCTTGGTCTAAAAATTGGATGTGGAAAAAAAATAATGAAAAAAATGAAAATATTAAGGTTTAAGTCTATTGTATATAAAAAGACGGAAACCACATTTAGCGCAGTTGGTGCCGCAGGATACAGTCATCCCTGGAGGAGCTGGAAGCTGAGTGAACACAATCTGAGTTGCTGGAAGCTGAGTGAACACAATCTGAGGAGCTGGAAGCTGAGTGAACACAATCTGAGGAGCTGGAAGCTGAGTGAACACACTCTGAGGAGCTGGAAGCTGAGTGAACACACTCTGAGGAGCTGGAAGCTGAGTGAACACACTCTGAGGAGCTGGAAGCTGAGTGAACACACTCTGAGGAGCTGGAAGCTGAGTGAACACACTCTGGATTCCTCGTTTAGGTATATGTGAAGACAGTAAAAGCTATTTCGTCTGATTATTTGGTAAAGGTATATAACCAGAAGTTCAGTGAGTTGATTTGTAGATGACAATTTGTTGTGTAATGTGAGTCTTGTTAGTGAATATATGAATACTCTCCCGCCTTTGTTACATGAACTTCATATCCTGTCCTGCCTGTATCCTGTGACCTGTACATCCTGTCCTGCCTGTATCCTGTGACCTGTACATCTTGTCCTGCCTGTATCTTGTGACCTGTACATCCTGTCCTGTTTGTATCCAGTGATCTATACATCCTGTCCTGCCTGTATCCAGTGACCTGTACATCCTGTCCTGCCTGTATGCTGTGACCTATACATCCTGTCCTGTCTGTATCCAGTGACCTTCATATTCTGTCCTGCCTGTATCCTGTGACCTGTACATCCTGTCCTGCTTGTATCTTGTGACCTATACATCCTGTCCTGCCAGTATCCAGTGACCTATACATCCTGTCCTGCCTGTAGCCAGTGACCTATACATCCTGTCCTGCTTGTATCCTGTGACCTATACATCCTGTCCTGCCTGTATCCAAGTAGTTACCATTTTGTCCTAGGCACATGTCGATTAGACACTAGGCCTGTTGTATGTATGTGTGTGTAACGAAACACTTCGAAATGTTTCGGCCCCGCCGGGAATTGAACCCGGGCCCTCCGTGCGTGAACCATGAGCGCTAGCCACCATGCCATCGGGGCGTGTAAGTGACCTATACATCCTGTCCTGCCTGTATCCAGTGACCTATACATCCTGTCCTGCTTGTATCCTGTGACCTATACATTCTGTCCTGCCTGTATCCCGTGACCTGTACATCTTTTCCTGCCTGTATCCCGTGACCTGTACATCCTGTCCTGCGTGTATCCAGTGACCTGTACATACTGTCCAACCTGTATCCCGTGACCTGTACATCCTGTCCTGCCTGTATCCCGTGACCTGAACATTCTGTCCTGCCTGTATCCCGTGACCTGTACATCCTGTCCAGCCTCTATCCCGTGACCTGAACATTCTGTCCTGCCTATATCCCGTGACCTGAACATTCTGTCCTGCCTGTATCCCGTGACCTGAACATTCTGTCCTGCCTGTATCCCGTGACCTGTACATCCTGTCTTGCTTGTATCCCGTGACCTGAATATTCTATTCTGCTTTTGTCTCATCACCTGTATTTCCTGTCCTTCATTTGTTTTCACAGTATATTCCCTTCTTCTTGTGTCCCATGACGTAAATACATGTGTAACACGTGTGTTACACATGTGTAACTCATGTGTTACACATGTGTATCACATGTGTTGCACATGTGTTTTCTGAAATGAATATCATGTGTAACTTGTGTTCCTTGATTAGTATATCTTGTCTTACTTGTGTTCTGTGACATTGTATTTTGCGCTTTACTCGTGTTACTTGTAATATATCCTGTTCAAACTGTGTTCTGTGACATGTATATCATGTCTTACTTGTTTCTTCTGGTGACATGTATATCATGTCTTACTTGTTTCTTCTGGTGACATGTATATCATGTCTTACTTGTTTCTGGTGACATGTATGTCATTGTGGCATGCGAAGAGTGTGTTACACTTTATTGGGAGCATGTACACACTCCCATATAGGCTGCCTCCCAACCAGCAAACCAGGTGCTAAGGGTTTAACGATCTTACGGGGCCCCATTGTTAAATCAGTACCTTGGTTCATTTACCAATCACATGGTGAGTCTACCAAGTGCTGAGGTGACGTGGTATCACTCACAGTCAGCACTTGCCAGACTCGCATAGCCGCTGGTTGCTCACAGTTCTCTCTCTCTCTCTCTCTCTTTCTCTCTTTCTCTCTTTCTCTCTTTCTCTCTTTCTCTCTCTTTCTCTCTCTCTCTCTCTGGCTGTTGCCTTTGATTACCATGGTACACTTATATTTCAAACTCTTGTACATAGTGTACATAAGTGTATATACAAATATTCATAATTCGTGAAGGAAAATACAATTTAAAGACTACTGCTGTGTTTATTTTCGCTCCAAGTCACATTACGACCAGGTTTACATGTCTGTATTACCTGAGTGCGTAATAGTCATGTATGTCACTCACTACAGGAGCCGGCGTAAGATTTTGTAGGTTCCTGGGCTACAGGTACTGTGAGGTCCTTGGGCTACTGGTACTGTGAGGGCCATTGGGCTACAGGTACTGTGAGGTCCTTGGGCTACAGGTACTGTGAGGTCCCTGGGGTACAGGTACTGTGAGGTCCCTGGGCTAAAGGTACTGTGAGGTCCTTGGGCTACTGGTACTGTGAGGTCCTTGGGCTACTGGTACTGTGAGGGCCCCTGGGCTACAGGTACTGTGAGGGCCCCTGGGCTACAGGTACTGTGAGGGTCCCTAGGCTACAGGTACTGTGAGGGCCCCTGGGCTACAGGTACTTTGAGGGCCCCTGGGCTACAGGTACTGTGAGGGCCCCTAGGCTACAGGTACTGTGAGGGCCCCAGTGATATTTTCAAACGGAAAAATAAAAATCTAACATAGAAAGGACTCGCAGCAATGGTTTTAAGCTGGAAAAATTCAGATTCATTAAGGATATATGAAAGCACTGGTTTGGTAATAGAGTTATGGATGAGTAGAACAAACTCCCGAGTACCGTCATAGAAGCTAAGACGTTGTGTAGTTTTAAAAATAGGTTAGATAAATACATGAGTGGGTGTGAGTTGGACCTGACTACCTTGTGCTACTAGGTCAGATGCCGTGCTCCTTCCTTAAGTGAATGTGACTGACCTGACTAGGTTAAGGCATTGGACCTGCCTCCCATGGGCCAGTAGGCCTGCTGCAGTGTTCCTTCTTTCTTATGTTCTTATATAGATGATGTAACATCATTCTATAATTATAAACTTAGGGAAGTAACTGTGAACACTTTTCTTCTCTAGAAGCCCTCCAGCTGGAGGCCCCTGGGCTGCAGCCCCTAAACCCCATGAATTAATCCGGCTCTACTTATAACTAGTTTTCTGCGACTTGTATATAATGCCATACTTGTGTTCAGAAATTTATATATCATACCGTAGTGTTTTGAAACATGTAAATCCAACCTCACTTGTGTTCTGCAACTTGTAAATCCGACTCATTTTGTGTTTCATGGCATATATTTTATTCCTTATTGTTTTACATAAGGTGTATAACCTACACGTGTGATCTGCAGCGACTGCTGGGCGGACTCAGCAAGGACAAGGAGTTCCTGGTGTCGCTGCTGGGTCGTCGAAGCCTGCGACAGGAGGTGGTGACGGTGGACGGTGGCGGTCAGGTTACTCACACAAGTTGCCAAGTGGCGGCCGTTGCCAAGGAAGCTCTGAGCTCCTTACAAGTGAGACTCCCATGCTCACACACACACACACACACACACACACACACACACACACACACACACACACACACACACACACAGTCACACACATACACACGGAGGGAGGGCCCGGAGGGAGAGGTTAAGAAGGAGGAGAGAGGGGGGAGGGGAGACAGCGAGATACGGAGGACACCAAGCCCAAGCAGGACAAACACACACACTGGAAATACCCTCAGCGGGCCTCATATCACAAACAACCCACGAAACCCATACACTCTAGCACCACACCCACATATCAGGCCCCTTGTCCCCACCCTAGCAAATGAAAACCCACCGTCACAGTTACCCCCCACCCCCACCTCAAGCTGCACCCCACCTGCCCATACCCCAACCATACAATCACCCCCACCCATGCTCCAACCCCCTGCGGGCACCCTGCCCACACCCCCATCCCACCAAGATCTCCCCAGGGCCACAGTATTGGAAACAAGGTTGAAGGTTTGGTACACAAATGCGGATGGAATTACGAATAAGTATGAAGAGTGGAATGAAAGAATAGATGAGGCATCCCCAGACATCATAGCGGTCACAGAAACTAAACTAAATGAGACAGTAACAGATGCAATCTTCCCACAGGGATATCAGATCCTGAGGAAAGATAGGAGGAGCAGGGGGGGTGGAGGGGTTGTACTGCTTGTAAGGCACCGTTGGAGATTCGAGGAAATGGTAGGAGTGGAGGGGGGTAGAGAACGGGAATTCATAATAGGTACCATCCAGTCTGGGGAGCATAAGATAATCATTGCAGTGATGTATAACCCACCACAGAACTGCAGGAGGCCAGGAGAAGAATACGATGAGAACAACAGAGCGATGGTGGACACCCTGGCAGAGGTGGCAAGAAAAGCACACATGAGCAGAGCGAAGCTACTGGTCATGGGAGATTTCAACCACAGGGAGATCGACTGGGAGAATCATGAACCACGTGGGGTCCAGAAACTTGAGAGCCAAGATGATGGACGTGGTACTGGAAAACCTGATGCACCAACATGTCAGGGACACGACCAGAGAGAGGGAGAAGATGAACCAGCAAGACTGGACCTTGTATTCACCCTGAACAGCTCAGATATTGAAGACATAACGCACGAGAGCCCCTGGGAGCCAGTGACCATATGGTGCTTAGCTTTGAGTACATTGTAGAGCTACAGGTGGAGAGGGAAACAGTACCGATAGAGACAAACCAGACTTTAAAAGAGGAAACTACACGGGCTTGAGGAATTTCCTGCAGGACATCCAGTGGGAAAGGGAAATGGAAGGACTGACAATAAATGAAATGATGGAATACGTAGGGGCAAAGTGCAAGGAGGCAGAGGAACGGTTTATACCCAGAGGCAAATGTTTAAATGGGAAGGCCAGAAAGAGCCCCTGGTTTACCCAAAGGTGCGGGGAGGCAAAGAATCAGAGTATCAGAGAATGGAAACGGTACAGAAGGCAAAGAACCCAAGTAAACAAAGAGATTAGTAGAAGAGCTAGAAACGAGTATGCACAAGTACGGAGGGAGGCCCAGAAACAGTACGAAAACGACATAGCATCGAAAGTTAAGTCCGACTTGAAACTGATGTTCAGTCACATCAGAAGGAAGACAACAGTCAAGGACCAGGTGATAAGGCTGAGGAGAGAAGATGGGGAACTCACAAGTAATGATCAAGAGGTATGTGAGGAGCTCAACTTGAGGTTTAAGGAAGTATTCA
>WNWK01054460.1:0-11553 GCA_009830355.1 Cherax destructor
AAATTAATCTAACTTTGCAATTATTTTAATTGCAGAACTAAAATTTACGTTACTAATGCCTGTTGCTCTCGACAGTAGGTGGGGGTGACTGATGGTGTGGTGGCCACACCTGGCCACACCTGGCCACACCTGGCCACACCTAGGGTACAACTATAACACCATGACCATACCTGCCCACACAGTAAGCCACCCTAGGACTCACCTATACTTCACCTGGAGAATATTAGGGAAGTAATATTGGGATGGGTGTTCTGAATACATAGGCCTACGTAGAGCTCTTTCCTAAGGGTTAATATCTCTGATAATTTTATAAGTTATAACCTTGCCCCATACATAATCTATCAGTCCTATTACTTTTAATAGGTCTGGGAGCAATCATGCTTGAGGAGATAATGGATCGCTGAGTATTCAAATGCTAGTTTTAGAGAAATATGGCATCTTCTTTACCCAAGGTGAGATTTAATCTGGTCCCATTGCATGTGCTAGGACCAGTTTATTTACGTAACTTTTCTTATGCAAATATACTGCTTTGATCACAAGTCCTACATGTATATGTAATGGAACGAGACGTCACCTTCCTTGTTTACAGAACTTGTCCAGTTTCCACGAGGGAGGTTCAAGTGATCATCAGTACCTACTGTAAATAACTCACAGAAGAAGAAGAAGAAGAAGAAGAAGAAGAAGAAGAAGAAGAAGAAGAAGAAGAAGAAGAAGAAGAAGAAGAAGAAGAAATTGTAATAATAATAATAATAATTATAATAATAATATCCAGGAATCATTCCATTCTGCAGCAGCATCAAGCCTGGTACTAGAACAGACTGATAAATTCTTTAATATCCCAAGAATTCTAGGGATGTGGGATGCTTGCTCCCTTCCATCCCAGCATTCGAAAGAGGCCGAAATGGAGCAAAACCGATAATGGAGGAAAGAGGAAATATTCCGTTTAGAATATGTGTAGTGAGTTCAAAGTCGTCTGTGATTTAGGATAGATGTCTGTATGGTGAAAGCAGGAAGTCTGAGGTCTAAATTAAGGTACTATTGAAGCCTCAGGATGGATCATTGAAGCTTTTAAGAGAATCTTGCTTGGTTCCTGAGTGAATGCTGGACAGTTATTGACAAAGAGAGAGACAGACAGACAGAGAGATTGAGATTTAATTGCTTAATTGTGAGAAGGGAATAAACTCCTAATTCCTTGCTTTATAAGAGTAATCGACCAACCACCACCACCACCATCAACAACAACAACACTAACAACAGATACATCATCAATAACAATTACAATAACAATAATCATCTAGTTTTACTGCGTCATAAAGATAGTTCACTTATTGGAACATGTGCCCAGATATTTATAAGTCATTCATGATCTGCCAATCTCCCAAAGGAAAGTCCCTATCATGGACTATTTTCTAGTACCGTTCCAGAAATTCCCAAAATTGCTGGCAACAACGTTAAGCTAGATAATAAAAGCTGTTTTCCAACTAACCATAAATTGCCTATTGGCAATCTTCTTCCCATCTCTCTCAGTCATGGGAAACAGTATTCACATATTTCCAATTAAAAACACAAGACTCACACATAGATACCAGATAGAAAGATGCTTGGCACCTCTCCATGATGACTACCAGATGGCTCTCGAAGTTAACGATTTAGTAATAGATTGGTTATCACAGAACATGCAGAAATTACTTCTACCTATTCATCTTAAAACACATCTTTGCTATATGACCTATTATGAATTTTGAAAGCGTTTTCGAATCAAATTATTTAATGGACGGTATCGCCGAAGGGAGGACCTTCAAGATGTTGCCTAAAAAAATCAGTTTTTCAGGTGTCAATGAATTGAAGGCTTTAAGAAATTGCCCGGCTTGATTTTATGTTTAATAAAAACCTACTTAAAATGAAAGTTAGTATTAGCCCTTACTGTGGCAGGTGGTCCTTCGAACTGGATAATAAGAGAACTTGATAAATGAATCACTGAATATATTTTAGTAGGAATCATTTATCATTTAAAAAGTCATTAATTATTCAATAAGTATTCATCGGATACACCAGTTTGAAGACAGCTGTATCTATAACTTTAATTTTTATTCAAGTAGTTTTTAATATGGTTACTGACCTGGACACTTATGATTTATATTCCCTGGAACGCAGGCGAGAAAGATACATCATAATACAGTGGACCCTCGGTTTTCGTTCACCTCCAAACTCGAACAATTATGTAAGTGTATTTTCGTAAGTGTATTTTTGGGGGTCTGAAATAACTAATCTAATTTACATTTGCCCTTATGGGAACAAATTCGTTCGGTAACGGCACTCAAACATATTCTGGACTGCGTGCGGCCAGCAGTAACAGCCTGGTTGATCAGGCTCTGGTCCAACAGGAGGCCTGGTCACAGACCGGGCCACGGGGGCGTTGACCCCTGGAATTCTCTCCAGGTAGACTCCAGGTAAACAGCATTCTGGAAAGAATTTTCAACGAAAACCGAGGGTTAACTGTATACACTTGGAAAATCCTAGAGGGATTAGTACCAAATCTGCACACGAAAATCACTCCCTACAAAAGCAAAAGACTCAGCAGGAAATGCAACATCCCCCCAATGAAAAGCAGGGGCGCCTCGAGTACACTAAGAGACAACACAAGTGTCAGGACCCAAGGCTATTCAACTGCCTCCCAGCACACATAAGGGGGATTACCAATAGACCCCTGTCTCTCTTCAAGAAGGTGCTGGACAAGCACCTAAAGTCAGTACCTGATCAGCCGGGCTGTGATTCGTATGTCGGTTTACGTGTGGCCAACATTAACAGCCTGGTTGATCAGACCCTGATCCACCACGAGGCCTGGTCACGGACAGGGAAGCGGGGCATTAATCCCCGAAACCCTCTCCAGGTATACTCCAGGTATTATTATTTATTCACAGAAGCTTTATAAATCACCCATCAAACTGGCATTAATATTGTACATGGTATTATTAAATATAATTATATTCATGCATTTATTTGCAGTACAATTAATTAACTGTCCAAGAAAAGCTGGGATAATCGTATATAATTATATTTATACCTTAAGCTTGAGTATATTTGCTAAATAATCCATAAACAGTTGGGATAATAAGTGTAAACAGTTATACTAGGCATTTGTATTGTGTAAATATAAAGGTGACTCTGTAAATGATACAGGTTGGGATCTTAAATTTTATACATAGGGATATGTATAAAATTAGACACATGTACAACACTTGGGTATCCTCATTAAAGATACCCAATTCTTGCACATGTGTCTAATTTATCAACAGGGATTATAAATTTACTTGTGTTCACGATTTCAGTGTGTCAGTCTAAATTAAATTTCACTGTACAACCCATTTAATACTAACGTATACCCATTTAAATATATATAATGTTAATTGTAATTTAATGAAATATATTTCTTGTACTGAATTAGGTGTTGGGGCTTAATTAAGATCACAGATAATGATAACTAAGAAACAGTAGCTGATCCTAAGAAACAGTAGCTGATCCTAAGAATCAGTAGCTGATCCTAAGAATCAGAAGCTGATCCTAAGAATCAGTAGCTGATCCTAAGAATCAGTAGCTGATCCTAAGAATCAGTAGCTGATCCTAAGAATCAGTAGCTGATCCTAAGAATCAGTAGCTGATCCTAAGAATCAGTTGCTGATCCTAAGAATCAGTGGCTGATCCTAAGAATCAGTGGCTGATCCTAAGAATCAGTAGCTGATCCTAAGAAACAGTAACTGATCCTAAGAAACAGTAAATGATGCTATAAAAAAATCAAACTCTTATTACCACTCATATTCACCTCCGTAAATTACAAGAAATTATGCTGCCTACTTTTTTACCCTCTAAACAGCTGGAAGAAGTTTCTTCTTCTTTCACAGCCTCAGTAAGATGATAGACAGACATCGCTGATGTCTGTCTATCATCTACAGAGCAAAGGAGACGCTAGAATATTAATGCAAAGCTTCCCCAGTATTAATAGTTATTCACATGCGGTTTATTTATTAAAAGACACTTGTGACTATAAGAACAACGCAGAGTGGATTTAGAAAATCAAGTGGATTTTGTAAATCAAGTACCTTGATTTACAAAATTTTAGGTTTCAGCCCCTAATTAATCAATATGATATAAAGAAACTTTTTACCTATTCGGCACGACATATATATATATATATATTTTAATATATATATATATATATATATATATATATATATATATATATATATATTATCAATGACGTTGGAGTATACAATAAATTTACGTATAAACTGGTTTAAGGTAAAACTATTCTTTTTCTGAAGCATAGAAGTGGTTCAGTTTTGAATGTTTTTAGAGGATTTACGCTCATGGTCGTCTGAAGCGAAAACTGTTGTCTGGGATTTCCTGTAAATGTATATCTTTTAGACATTTACTGTGTTTCTTTCTCTTTCTCTGTCTTTCTCTTTTCATTCTTTTTCCTCTCGGTCTTTCACTCTTTTTTCTTACTCAAGGGTTTTACAGGGCTAGGTTAAGGGTTCCTAACTTTGTTTTCAAGTTAAGAGCTGTTACCTACTACTCATTTTAAAGCTTTTATTATTGCAAAGAGACATGCAATGAGGGAACAGGGAGATGTTGAGTCTTCTGTGGACCAGCGACTTCATTCATCATCTACATTTCGTAGATGTCGTTATCCTGTACCAAAATGTTCCAGACTCGAGACATCCTAGGAACTAATGATCTCAGAAGTGATGCTCTGGAGAAGGGTACTGTCAGAGGCCTGGTCACAGACCGGGCCGCGGGGGCGTTGACCCCCGGAACTCTCTCCAGGTCTCCAGGAGTTATAAAATAGACACATATGCAACATTTGGATATCTTTATTGAGGAAACGTTTCGCCACACAGTGGCTTCATCAGTCCAATACAAAGTAGAAAGGTGTAAGGAGAGTAGGAGTTTTGAGGTAATCAGTCCCTCGGCCTGGAGTCGATATGTTCAGTCCATCAATCTTGTAGAAAGTACTGCATATGTCCGTAGAGGTGGCTTATATACTGTAGTCAGGTGAGGTGAAGCAGCAGCAGGTGGGGTCATAGTGGTACCATCCACTAGTCGAAGTAGGTCTTCGTCCAAAGGTTGGACAAGTGTTGAAGAATTCGTTTGTATTAAGATCCCAAGATGTTGCTGTGTCAGACAGGGTGTAGATGAATGGTTCAGAGAACCGACAAGTTATAAAATAGACACATATGCAACATATGTCGACTCCAGGCCTAGGGACTGATTACCTCAAAACTCCTACTCTCCTTACACCTTTCTACTTTGTATTGGACTGATGAAGCCACTGTGTGGCGAAACGTTTCCTCAATAAAGATACCAAATGTTGCATAAGTGTCTAATTTATAACTTGTCGGTTCTCTGAACCATTCATCTACACTCTGTCTCCAGGAGTGTAGTTGCTGTCAGTCTTGTTGTGGAGAAGTTCACTTCTCACTCTCCACTTAGTGGAACCAAATGTGGTCCCTTAACAACATTGGCAATGTACATAGCAGTAAGGTCACCCACATCCCTCCTGTGTTGAAGACTCTGCTGATATGACATATCTGTTTAGGCCCGGTCAAGGCGAGAAATGAGTCGTTTTGATCTCTTCTATATTCTGTCAAGGAATCGCAGATGAGACGGAGGCAGACAATCCAAGAAAGTGGAGCATACTTAAGGTGTGAATGTACTTGTGCCTCGTACAGAATATCGCAATCTCTACTGTTGACCAGATACGAGATAAGAATAAATGTTGTCAGCTTCATGGTCGCTTTGTCTGCAATATTTACAACGTGGTTCTTCATAGTTTGGAGTCAAATTTCACCCGATGGATATCATCCTCAGACACCAACACTCTCCCAATCATTCTTATCACTGTTCCAGCATTAATTTCACGTTGTCTAGAGACCATTATCATTTGTGTTTTCTCAGGAGCAAATGTGACCTGCAATCGTTTTCCCCAGGCTTATATAGCTATAAGCTGGTGATTGATGCAACTTAGAGCAGTTGGAATTTCCTCTCTTGGATAAGTAAATATCAGAGTTCAGTTATCTGCATTTGCATGGGATTCTGGGGTGAATTGAAGAAGGTCATTGAAGAAGACTTCATGACAAGGGCCCAGGCACACTTTCCTGTGGAACACTTGCACCAATAGTGCCTTGTTGACTCTGTCCCAATGGGAACTACACTTAAAGATCTTCTTTGAAGGTAATCTGTGAGGAAGCATAGTGAAGATCCAGCGACTCCTAGTACTTACAGTTTTGCCAAGAGTCCCTGGTGCCATACTCGGTCGAAAGTACCAGCACCTTGGATTCATCCAGTGACTGGTGCCATATAGTGGAGGGGTTTAACAGCAGATCAACAGCAGAATGACCTTTTCTGAAGCCATATTGACGATCACAAAGAAGCAAACGGAAAAAAAAACCGCTGTCATCTGCCGTGAGATTATTGTCTCAAGAATTGTAACAGTGATTGACAGAAGTGACACTGGTTTATAGTTGTTTCTTTCTACAGAGATGGTCATTTACACTGTGCTGGACAGTGCTGTTAGATGCAAATTAGAGATGACGCTACTGGTCCCCACATCTACTCAGCAATCTTGGGCTACCCTTATCTGAGCCAATAGCTTTATCTTGGTCCAGCGGTTTAAGCAGAAGATACACTTCATCTTGCCTTATCGTCACCACTGATAACTCTGATGCAGTTTGGCGCCTGCCTTGCCACTCCTCGCCGCTGCACCAGTCATTAGAACCAGGATCGTCAAGATGCTTGGATTAACCGGGCTCTATCTCTACCATTCACAACTCTCCTCTCACCAGCCTATTCTTTCCCATCCCCAGTTCGCCGCTCACCCCACAAGGGTCTTACCTAAGCTCTAAGCAAGTAAGCTGAGAAGGAAAGATTTTGGGGAGAGCTCTCGCCAGGTGTGGACCTGGAGGGTCTCTTAGGTTCAATGGTGGAAGTACGAAGGCAGGTCACTCTGGAATCCAACTCTTCTCACTCATAACTAGTAGTTAGGTGATGAAGTCTGGAAGATGTCCTCTGTACCAAGATACCGTTGTGTTGCAGTGTCTGGCAGTTATGTTGAAAATTATAAAATACCGACAACTTTTCGGTATTTTATATAATTTTTATCGGTTCTCTGAGCCATTTATCTCCGTTACAGTCCCGATATTTCCATTTCAATCCATCCCCGATATATGACATGGTGTCTAAGCCGTGATTTCTAATTTTGTTATATTAAAAATCAGTCTCACTTTTGTCAAGTGAGAGTATATAATAAGGAAAATTTAGTTGACTTCAAAAAGTATAAATGATTACTAATGGGAGATGCACAGATAAAGTACATTCCATATTTTTTTTTAATTTTGAGTAACATGAGCTTTGCTGATGATTATAAAGAGGTATCTAGTGTGATCACGCATATGCCTTAGGCGATTTTACTCAGTTTATATTTGATAACGCTGATTTCAATGTTTGCTCACAGGGTCACGACGCTTTCAACGCTAAGGGTGGCATTGTTTGCGTAACTCACCCTGGAACTGTGAATAAGTTACCCTAAGTAAACTGTCATCGCCTGAAAGAGTTGGCTCGTTGGGACGCATTCATATAAAGACCTATAATAAGCCAGGTGTAGAGTCGTTTATAATTCCTAACCAGGAGCTCCAGTGTCTGGTTTCTGCAGCTTCTTCAGAATTTCTCTTTGTTGTTGGTCTTATTCTGAAACCAGCCCCATACCCTTTTGTATTACCTTATTGAAAGTAGAAGTAAAGAGTGACAATTACGAGAATATCAGAATATAAATCTTCCCCTTAAGTCAATCTGGACCCCACCACCACAAGCGCCAGTAATACTGCACTATGCTTTGCATATACATAGTGTGAAAAGTAGAAATAATGACTTGTTTAAGATTTGGATGGAATAATTTTTGCAACTATTCTGACAATGGCCAGATTATAACGTTTCTTTTTTATTATAATAATAATGACATCGGCCAGATTATGACAGGAAGTAGGCTAGCAGAGCTATGGGAAAGGATATATACCTAATAGTTAATTATTCAAATGTTTACTAGACATTCCTTTTAACGTGTACTTCATACAATCTTACATCAGCAGCCATCATTTGTCTAAATGGAGACATCTTGCTGCATGACGAATATAGACAACGATCACTTAGGTAGCCTTTGAACAGATCTTCTTAGCCGGAAGCAAAATACCACTTAGGTAACCGAGGACGAGTGTGCCAAACAGGTAAACCATAGGATTTCACAACTCATAGACCAAGTTGCACGTCAGAGCAGAACAGGGAAGCTCTGGCTGCATTATGTCTGACAAGTGGCCCTCCTGCAATTCTTCATATGTGCTGAATGAACAGGAGACTTAGAAACTTTATCTACGGTGTGTAAAGCATATGATTCCTCACTTTCTCGCAGCAAAGCATCTTTCTCATGCTATGTCTGCCAGGCTGTATCTACAACAGATCGATTAAAGCAAACAATGCCAGTAGATGAATATGCACTATTTACTAAGCCAAGAGCTTCTTTACCATCCATCCAACATCTTGAGGAAATAACTCATGGTCTGGGTATCACAGGCAACACATTATAAAAGTGGGTTCATGCACTTCCTGGCAAACCTGAGAATAGCGTTCCGATACCTCAGTAAGGAATCGTTTAAGACTGTACACCGTGAACGTCAGGCCCATACTAGAGTATTCAGCACCAATTTGGAACCCACACCTGGTCAAGCACGTCAAGAAATTTGAGAAAGTGCACTTTCTCACTTTTTCAACTAGTTCCAGAGCTAAGGGTAACGTCCTACGAAGAAAAGTTAAGGGAAATCGGCCTGACGACACTGGGGTACAGGAGGGTCAGGGAGACATAATAAACACACACAAAATACTGCGAGGAATTAACAAGGTGAAAGAGACAGGATGTTCCAGAGATGGGACACAGAAACAAGGGGTCACAATTGGAAATTGAAGACTCAAATGAGTCAAAGGCATGTTAGGAAGTATTTCTTTAGTCATAGAGTTGTCAGGAAGTGGAATAATCTGGCAAGCAGAGTACTGGAGGCAGGAACCATACATAGTTTTAAGACGAGGTATGATAATGCTCATGGAGCAGGGAGAGAGAGGACCTAGTAGCGACCAGTGAAGAGGCGGGGCCAGGAGCTATAACTCGACCCTGCAACCACAAATAGGTTAGTAAAAATAGGTGAGTACACACATACACATATGTATATGCACAGGTAAGGAGGGAGGCCCAACGACAATACGAAAATGACATAGCAACGAAAGCCAAGTCTAACTCAAAGTTGCTGTTCAGTCACATCAGGAAGGAAGCGACAGTCAAAGACCTGGTAATCAGGCTGAGGAAGGAAGAAGGGAAGTTTACAAGAAATGACCTTGAAGTATGTGAGGAACTCAACATGAGATTCAAAGAAGTATTCACATAGGAGACAGAAAATACTACAGAAAGATGGAGAGGCGGGATACACCAAGTGCTGGACACGATACATACAACCGAGGAGGAGATGAAGAGGCTGCCAAGCGAAATAGATATCTCAAAGGTGATGGGGCCAGATAACATCTTTCTGTCCTGAGAGAAGGAAAAGAGGCGTTCTGTGTTCCACTAACAATAATCTTCAACATATCTATCGAAACAGAGCGACTACCTAAGGTATGGAAGACAGCAAATGTAGTCCCAATTTTTAAAAGAGACAGACACGCAGCATTAAACTACAAGCCAGTGTCATTGACATGTACTGCATTTAAAGTCAAGGAGAAGGTTATCAGGAGAAGAGTGGTGGACCGCTTATAAACGACAACCAGCACGGATTCAGAAACGGAAAATCCTGTGTCACAAACCTACTAGAGTTCAATGACAAGGTGACAGCAGTACGACAAGAGAGGGGTGGGTAGATTGCGTTTTCTAGGACTGTAAGAAGCCTTTTCAAACAGTTTCAGACAAGAGATTAGTGCAAAAGCTGGAGGATCAAGCAGGTATAACGGGAAAGGCACTGCAATGATTCAGAGAATACCTTACGGGAAGACATCAGCGAGTCATGGTACGTGATGAGGTGTCTGAATGGACGCCTGTGACGAGCGGGGTTCCACAGGGGTCAGTCCTAGGTCCGGTGTTGTATCTGGTATTTGTGAACGACATGACGAAAGGAATAGACTCAGAAGTGTCCCTGTTTGCGGACGATATGAAGTTAATAAGGGGAATTCAGTCGGATGAGGACAAGGCAATACTAGAGTGGAATCTGGACAGGCTGCAAGCCTGGTCCAGCAACTGGCTCCTGGAGATCAACCCCACCAAGTACAAAGTCATGATGATCGGGGAAGGGCAAAGAAGACTGCAGACAGAGTACAGTCTAGGTGGCCAAAGACTGCAAACCTCACTCAAGGAAAAGGATCTTGGGGTGTGTATAATACCGAGCACATCTCCTGTGGGGCACATCAACCAAATAACTGCTGCAGCATATGGGCGACTAGCGAACCTAAGAATAGCATTCCGGCATCTCAGTAAGGATTCGTTCCGGACACTGTACACAGTGTACATCAGGCCCATATTGTAGTATGCAGCTCCAGTTTGGAACCCTCACCTGGCCAAGCACGTCAGCAAACTAGAGGAAGTGCAAATGTTTGCAACTAGGCTAGTCTCGGAGCTAAGAGACATGTCCTAGTAGGAGAGGTTAAGGGAACTCGACCTGACGACACTGGAGGACAGGAGGGAAAAGAGGGGACAAGATGATGACATATAAAATTCTGATTGAAATCAACAAGGTGGACAGAAACAGGATGTTCCAGAGATGAGAGACATCAACAAGGGGTCACAGGGATGTTAGGAAGTATTTCTTCAGTCAAAGAGTTGTCAGGAGGTGGAATAGTCTGGAAAGTGAGGTATTGGAGGCAGGCACCATACATAGCTTTAAGAAGAGGTATGATAAAGCTCATGGAGCAGGGAGAGAGTAGACCTAATGGCGACCAGTGAAGAGGCGTGGCCAGGAGCTATGAATCGACCCCTGCAACCACAATCAGGTGAGTACAACTAGGTGAATACACACACACACACACACACACACTGTTTGCAGATGATGTGAAGTTGATGAGAAGAATTCAGTCGGACGAGGACCAGGCAGAACTACAAAGGGATCTGGACAGGCTGCAAGCCTGGTCCAGCAATTGGCTCCTGGAGTTCAACCCCACCAAGTGCAAAGTCATGAAGATTGGGGAAGGGCAAAGAAGACCGCAGACGGAGTACAGTCTAGGGGCCAGAGACTGCAAACCTCAATCAAGGAAAAAGATCTTGGGGTGAGTATAACACCAGGTACATACATCTCCTGAGGCGCACATCAACCAAATAACTGCTGCAGCATATGGGCGCCTAGCAAACCTAAGAACAGCATTCCGACATCTTAATAAAGAATCGTTCAGGACTCTGTACACTGTGTACGTTAGGCCCATACTGGAGTATGCAGCACCAGTTTGGAACCCACACCTAGCCAAACACGTAAAGAAGCT
>WNWK01054461.1:0-11553 GCA_009830355.1 Cherax destructor
ACCTATACAGATGTGACAAAGTGAACAGGAAAATGGAAGGGGATTGGCCTGCATGTCACAGTCACTGGTATGCTCGGAACTACTAAATGCCTCAAATGATGTAGTTGAAGTTTTGGCAGTAAAGATCGAGAACCGAAACCTGGTCATTGTGGTTGTATACAAGCCTCCGGATGGAACTTCCCAACCATTCCAGGAACACCTTTTGAAAATAAACCACTGTCTGGAAAATAATCTATCTCCTGTCCCAAACATCTTGCACCTGGCCTCTCACAACTGCCTCTACCACCACTGCCTTACACTTAATGAACAAACTCCAAACAATTATAATTAAGTGTGAAATGTCTGGATGAGCATGCAGGGTATTGTTCTCTCGAGTGTAAACAACGCGGGACTGGCTCTCCAAGCGCCTGGGCGGACAGGTGATGGACGCACTTATTCGAATCGTGATATTTTGTTCGCATGACGATATCGATTTTCTTGATCTAATGACGATTTGTTCGACTGCCGAGCCGTTCGAATAGCGGGGGTCCACTGTATTCAGATCACAACATAATAGAGGCTCGGACATGTATGTGAGGGGCCCCAGATAACAAAATGTGATCAGTCACAAGGGGGCTTTCACGAAATTCAACTTCAATAACAAGAACAAAGTGGGACCAAGTCAACAAGGTCCTAAATGGTACAAACTGGGAAGATAGCCTAAGCAACATGGATCTAAACCTATGTCTGCAACAAATTAACTGTGGCACTTGAGGAAAGACACTCCCTATACAGGCGAAGGCAAAGAATAACAGAGCAGCTGAAAGAGGCGAATATATCTGTATTTTGAAGGGAAGAACTGGTCAGAAAAATAGCATACATCGAACTAAAGGTGAAGGAATCGTACAGGAGTCGAGAAACGCAGGAAGAACTAAAAGCTATAAATGAAATTGGAGGAAACCCAAAATATTTCTGCTCTTATGCCAAATCAAAGGCAAGAACAGCATTCAGTATTGGGCCCCTACTTAAACGAGATGGGTCCTACACAGATGACAGCTAGAAAATGAGTGAGCTACTCAAGTCCCAATATGACTCGGTTTTCAGCGAGCCGCTAACCAGACAGAGTCAAAGACCTAAATGAATTTTTTATGAGCGAGACAGAATTTGGTAGACTCAAACCTATCTGAAATTATCCTGACACCAATGGGCATCTTACTGACAAAGATAATGAAATGTGCTCTATTTTTAATAATTATTTTCTCTGTTTTCACTCAGAAAGACATTAATAATATCCCAATAATTAGGTTTTTAGTGATAAATCACCTGGTCCTGAGGAGCATTTTTCAAGGGTTCTTAAGGAATGCAAAATAGAAATCTGTGTCTGATATGTGGAAGATCGTTAATGTAATTCCTATTTTTAAAACAGGGGACAAATCGTTATGGTCAAATTACCACCCAATAAGCCTAACCTCAATTGTAGGCAAATTACTAGAGTCAATTATAGCTGATAATATAAGAAGCCATCTCGACCGACATAATTTGATTAATGATACTCAGCATGGATTCATGAGGGGCCGTTCCTGCCTAACTAATTTATTAACTTTCTTCAGTAAGGCTTTTGAGGCCATTGATCATGATAAAGAATTATATATTGTTTATTTGGATTTTAGTAAGGCTTTTGATAGAGTACCACATCAGAGACTGTTAAAGAAACTGGCTGCTCATGGCATTGGGGAAAAAGTGCTGTCATGGATCGAGTCATGGCTCACTAATAGGAAGCAGTGTGTGTGTGTATAAATGAGGTTAAATCTGAGTGGGGATCTGTAACAAGTGGCGTTCCTCAGGGATCGGTTTTAGGCCCATTGTTGTTTAAAATATATATAAATGACCTTGACGAGGAAATTACTAGTGATATGAGCAAATTCGCTGATGACACGAAGATAGGTAGGATAATCGATTCAGACGTAGAAGTCTCAGAACTTCAGAAGGATTTAGACAAACTGAATTCGTGGTCAGAAAAGTGACAGATGCCGTTCAATGTAATTAAATGCAATGTTCTAAAGCTTGGGAATGTTCATAACCCTAACACCTACCAGCTGAATAATGTTGAACTTAGCCGTACAGAATGCAAAAAGAATTTGGGGGGGTTATGGTAAGCAGTAACCTTAAACCAAGTCAGCAATGCCCAAGTGTACGAAATAAGGCAAATAGATTACTGGGATTTATATCAAGAAGTGTAAGTAACAGAAGTCCAATTATACTACAGACAGCTCTATACATCATTAGCAAGGCCTCACCTAGATTATGCAGCTCAGTTCTGGCCTTCATTTTACAGAATGGATATAAAATCGTTAGAGAACATTCAGCGTAGAATGACGAAGTTAATTCATATCATAAGAAATCTTCTGTATGAAGAAAGATTGAAGACTCTTAACCCTTTCAGGGTCCGTGCCGTAGTTCTACGGCTTTGAGTTCTGGGTCCAAACCTTAGTTATACGTCATGAGCTCAGCTCACTCAGATAAGCTTTGAGCGGTAAATTTGGGCCTAGATATGAGAGAATACATCTATGTGGTAAGTGTGCACCACATAAAACAAATCCTGCAGCACACAGTGCATAATGAGAACAAAAATAAAACCGTAATTTTCGATTAAAACAGACTTTACAGTGTTTTTTGTATACTATTTATAGCTGTATTTCCGATTTCTGTGGTCTCATTTGATAGAATGGAAGATATATTATAGATATAGAGATGATTTTGATTGGTTTTAGTAGTGGAAATGACTTGAAACTGAGCTCAAATTAGCGGAAATGTTCAATTTTTCCCGATGTTCAAGAGTAAACAAATGACCTCACACGTCTAATAGGCGCCACCTGGTGGGTCTAATATACATTCACAAATGTGGTGATATTATTTGTATAATTACAGTATTGCATAGGAGTAAATCTTCCATTTTTTTGGTTTGAATAAAAATTCATTATGTGAATAAAAAATAAAAATGGAATTCATTTGTAAAGACTGAAAACATAATTAATGAACAGAGGAAATGTTAGTTTAGTGCTAGGAATGCCTGCATTGTTTATTCTGCACCCTATTTTGAATTTTGAATATTTTGAACTTTGAGTTAAATTTGCTAAATTACCAATCACTTTATTTTGTAGTTGAAACAGTTGACTTCGCGATTTTTTGTTCTCAATCGATAGAATAGAGGTAATACTAGTGATATAGCTAAGAATTTGGTCGACTGGAATAATGTAAATGGCCTAAAATGGGAGTCAAAGTCGGCAAAATCGCTGATGCGTAAATATCGCTGACACTAAAATTCGCGAGAGCATAATTTCGTCAGTTTTCAATAAAATTTCGTACTTTTGGTTTTATTACCTTCAGAAAAAGATTCTCTACCATTTCATAAGAAAAAATAAGATTTTTTTTTTTTAAATTCCTGGCCTTGGACCCTGAAAGAGTTAAATTAAATTACATTCAATTGTAAGACGAAGAATAAGGGGAGACTTGATCAAAGTATATAACTGGAAGATAGGTATTAATAATGGGGATATAAATAAGGTCTTGAGGATATCTCTCCAAGAGAGAACACGCAATAATGGAATCAAATTAGACAAGTTGTGGAAGATGGCTAATGTAATTCCTATTTTTAAAGAAGGGGACAAATCGTTACAATCAAATTACCATCCAATAAACCTCACCTCAATTGTAGGCAAATTACTAGTCAATTATAGGTGATATTATAAGAAGCCATCTGGATAACCATAATTTGATTAATGATACTCGGCATGGATTCACGAGGGGCCGTTCCTGCCTATCTAATATATTAATTAACCTTCTTCAGTAAAGCTTTTGAGGCTGCTGATCACAATAAAGAATTTGATATTTATTTAGATTTTAGTAAGGCTTTTGAAAGAGTACCACACCAGAAACTGTTAAAGAAAGTGGCAGCTCATGGCGTTGGGGGAAAAGTGTTGTCATGGATCGAGTCATGGCTCACCAATAGGAAGCAGAGTGCTTAAATGGGGCTAAATCTGAGTGGGGATCTGTAACAAGTGGTGTTCCCAGGGATCAGCCTTCGGCCCATTGTTGTTTATTATATATATCAATGACCTTGATGAGGGAATTAGTGATATGAGCAAATTCGCTGATGACACGAAGATAGGTAGGATAATTGATTCAAATGTAGATGTCAGGGAACTTCAGGAGGATTTAGACAAACACAATTCCTGGTCAAAAAATTTTACTAGGGCCATTTATATAATTTATACTAAAGGAATAAGGTTGGATTCTGAGAGCCCACCTCAGAATCCAGGAATTCTTAGATTTCATCGTATTTATAAAGATCAAAGGGTTCTGATCGGAAAACACTGATACTTTACGAGGCGATGTTCCAAAGTACACATCAAAATACTCTAAAGAAACAACTAGGGCTAATGCCTCTTTTTCCACTGTTGAATAATTTCTTTGGCGGGGCTTTAATTTAGATGAAAAATAACAAAGGTCAGTGGTCACGAGTGGTCGCAGTCCCTGAGTGCTTTGGGAATTAGTGTGAGGGTTAATCATGGTTAGCTGCTGCAGTGTTTTAAAACGTGAGGTTGGAGTGCTGAAGGAGGAGGTCCTGCTTCTCCAGGAGGAATTTAGGAGGCTGAAGGTTCACCTCAATGGGTTTGGAAGTGAGAGTGAGGTCCTGCTTCTCCAGGAGGAAATTAGGAGGCTGAAGGTTTACCTCAATGGTTTTGGAAGAGAGGGTGAGGTGGCTGCAGTTCTGGAGGGGAATAGGGATACCAGTAGTGAGGTGCAGTCTGCCACTCCCTGCGAGGAGGGTGAAGGGGGGGGGAGGAAGAAAAGGCTACCAGGAGTGAGGTGCAGTCTAGCACCTGCTACAAATGGCGAGTGGTTCCCAGTAATGGCAGGAACATCAAAATAAGGAAGGTTAAGAGAGAAGACTTGAAGGTAGGAAATCGCTTCTCTGTTCTTCAGGATGAGTGTACTCCAGTGGCCATGAAGACTCAATGAAGGTAAGGACTACTTCCCCAAGTGAAGGTAAGGGACTACCTTACTCTCCCAAGTGAAGGTAAGGGTACTACTTCCCCAAGTGAAGGTAAGGGTACTACTTCCCCAAGTGAAGGTAAGGGTACTACTTCCCCAAGTGAAGGTAAGGGTACTACTTCCCCAAGTGAAGGTAAGGGTACTACTTCCCCAAGTGAAGGTAAGGGTACTACTTCCCAAGTGAAGGTAAGGGTACTACTTCCCAAGTGAAGGTAAGGGCTACTACTTCCCTGCTAATAGAGGTAAGCGAATTCTTGTGGTAGGTGACTCACAGGTAAGATATATGGACCGTGTTTTCTGTAATAGGAATAAAAAGGTGAGGGAGAGGGTGTGCTTCCCTGGAGCTGGTGTTGGAGACATAGTCAACAGGTTGGATAATATCATGTCAGGTAATGGGAACAAGCCCATTATCTGTCTCAGTGCTGGTGGAAATGATATTGGGAAGGGTAGGAGAGAAGAGCTGCTAGATAAGTACAGGTCAGCTATAGAGCTAATTAAGTCCAAGGGAGGGGTCCCAATCATATGTAGCATCTTGCCTAGAAGGGGAGTGTTATGGGGTATTATGGACTTGTTATGGGGGCTATGGAACCCAGCATGTATTGTTGTAATTAAATAACATATGAATGCCTAATTATATTGAATTAATCGGGAGTAATGCTTAGTTGAGTTAAAAGCTTGGCCATCCTTATAAACTTAAAAGCTGAATTACCTGATCTCTCAATATAATAGGTTATATAAATAATGCACACATTTAATTAAGTATTAATATTAAGTTGCATGTCTCATTGTAATAACTTAAGAAGTTGAGAGGATGCAAAGTGATGTGGATGTTTTGAGGGGGAGGAGCTTAGAGAGATGCTGGCTTCCCACAATCCCTTCCTGAGGACAATGGCGGCTGGAGTGAGCTGGTGTTGTTGTTGGTGCTTATTTTAACTCGGCTTCAGGGCTGAATGAGTGCCCAAAAGGTAATGGGGAGAGTTGTAAATCGATGTCACCATGACATTCTGTGATCTTCAGTGTATCAAGACACTGGAGGGTTGGGAAATGTTGAGAAAGAGAGTTGAAGGTGGCAGCTGAGCCATGTGCTTTGGGAAAGGCTGATTATATGTTTAGGAGTGGAGACCTGTATATTATATGTATATACTTCTTAATATAGCTCTATTTTTATAATGTTGGTTTAAATAACCTTTGAGAGGAATGAAAAAGGATTAAGTTTTCAGATGCAGCAGCTAAACCTGAGTAAGTATCTTTTAATCTAGTAATGTCCTCCTTTTACCCTAAGACCTTTTAAGTAAATACCCTATGCTAGTACATGTTGAACCTTGATGATAAATAAGGGAAAATAACATAACGGAGTGGGAAATGAATGGTTGTCTAGGGCAATTGGTGCAAATTGCTGGCTAGACAGATACTGCAAGGAACTTGCAATCCCATTCATTGACAACTGGGACAACTTTTATGGCAAACATGATATGTATGCAAGGGATGGGGTACATCTCTCTGGTACAGGGGTGGAAGCACTTGCCAACTCGATCGAGAGGGCCATTGCTGACATGCCTAGGATTTTAAACTGATAGAAGATAGAGGTATGGGTGTGTGTGGGAAACAGTCAGTTAGCAACACTAGGGCTGAAAACAGTAAGTGCATAAAAGAAATTCATCATAAAGTTACAAATAAATACAATGGATCAGGTCAGCAAACAAAGGGAGACAGCACAGGGAAACAAGAGACTAGCTCCCTTATGGTTTACTATACTAATAGCAGGAGTGTAAGAAATAAGATAGAAGAGTTAAGATTAATTGCAAGTGCAGGAAACAGATATTATTGCTATAACAGAGACCTGGCTCAATCTGAAAGATAGAGAGTTGCCTTCTGAATGTCACATACAAGGCTATAGATTATTCCACACTGATAGGGTCAACAGGAAGGGTGGTGGAGTAGCGATGTATGTCAGAGACAATTTAAATTGTTGTGTTAGACAAGATATAAAATTAGAAGCGTCAGCCACTGAATCAGTTTGGTTACAGCTTCTTGAGGGCCGTGTAAAACTTATCTTGGGTGTGATTTACAGGCCCCCAAATCTTGATAGGGAGTGCAGTAAACTTCTATGGGATTTAATTCGTAAGGCATCTACATATGAAAATGTTGTGCTAATGGGAGATTTCAACTTTAGACAAATTGACTGGAGCAATTTGACAGGAAATTTAGAGTCAAGTGACTTTCTTGATACGATTCAGGATTGTTTTTTGAAACAGTTGGTGACAGAACCAACTAGAGGAAATAACCTGCTAGACTTGGTTCTTGCCAGCAGGGAATCGCTAGTTAATAATCTTGAGGTTAATGATGAGTTGGGAAAGTGATCACAAATCACTCAGTTTTAATATATCATGGAATTACCCTAATAATGACAATCAAGTCTCTGTCCCTGACTTCCGCCTGGCTGATTTTGTAGGACTGAAAAATTACCTGGGTAGGCTGAACTGGAATGACCTGACAGTGGGTCAGGTAGGTGGTGATTGCCAATATGACGTTTTCAGAGAATAGTTCTAGCTGTTTAGACAACTTATGTTCCTAATAGGAAATCAGATCAAACAAAAATGATCCTAAATGGATGAACAATAGATTAAAACATCTCATTGGTCAAAAGAAGGCATATATAGGCGAATCAAAAGAGGAGAGGGGAAATTAAGTAATCAATATATTCAGTAAAGAGAGAAATAAAAAGGGAATAAGAAAAGCAAAAAGAGACTATGAGGTTAAAGTTGCAAGAGAATCGAAGACTAACCCAAAAGGATTTTTCAGGTATACAGAAGTAAGATTAGGGACAAGATAGGCCCACTCAAAAGTTACTCAGGTCAGCTCACCGTCAGTGATAAGGAAATGTGTAGAATTTTAACACTTACTTCCTCTCAGTTTTTACACAGGAAGATACCAGCGATATTCCATAAATAATAAATTATGTAGAACAGGATGATAGTAAACTATGCATGATTAGGGTCACAAGTGACATGGTCCTTAGACAAATAGATAAATTAAAACCTAACAAATCCCCAGGCCCTGATGAACTGTATGCAAGGGTTCTAAAGGAATGTAAAGAGGAGCTTAGCAAACCTATGGCTAATCTTTTCAACATATCACTGCAAACTGGCATGGTGCCAGATAAGTGAAAATTGCAAATGTAATACCTATTTTCAAAGCAGGAGACAGGTCCTTAGCTTCGAACTATAGACCAATAAGCCTAACCTCCATAGTGGGAAAATTTATGGAATCAATAATAGCCGAGGCAATTCGTAGCCATCTTGAAAAGCATAAATTAATCAATGAATCTCAGCACGGTTTTACAAAAGGGCGTTCCTGCCTTACAAATTTAATAACTTTTTTCACTAAGGTATTTGGGGAGGTAGATCATGGTAATGAATATGATGTGTGTATATGGACTTCAGTAAGGCTTTTGATAGAGTCCCACATCAGAGACTATTGAGGAAAATTAAGGCACATGGAATAGGAGGAGAAATTTTTCCTGGATAGAGGCATGGTTGACAAATAGGCAGCAGAGAGTTTGCATAAATGGGAGAAATCAGAGTGGGAAGTGTCACAAGCTGGTGTTCCACAGGGGTCAGTATTGGGCCCCTTGTTGTTCACAATCTACATAAACGACATAGATGAGGGAATAAATAGCGACATAAGCAAGTTTGCCGATGACACCAAATAGCGTCAATTCATTCAAATGAGGACATTAGAGCACTCAGGAAATTTGAATGACTGATGCAGTGGTCGGAGAAGTGGCAGATGCAGTTTAATATAGATAAATGCAAAGTTCTAAATATTGGACAGGACAATAACCATGCCACATATAAACTAAATAATGTAGATCTTAATACTACTGATTGCGAAAAGGATTTAGGAGTTCTGGTTAGCAGTAATCTAAAACCAAGACAGCAGTGCATAAGTGTTCGCAATAAAGCGAACAGAATCCTTGGCTTCATATCAAGAAGCATAAATAATAGGAGTCCTCAGGTTGTTCTTCAACTCTATATATCCTTGGTTAGGCCTCATCTAGATTATGCTGCACAGTTTTGGTCACCGTATTACAGAATGGATATAAATGCTCTGGAAAACGTACAAAGGAGGATGACTAAGTTGATTCCATGTATCAGAAATCTTTCCTACGAGGATAGACTTAGGGCCCTGAATCTGCACTCTCTAGAAAGACGTAGAATTAGGGGGGATATGATTGAGGTGTATAAATGGAAAACAGGAATAAATAAAGGTGATGTAAATAGCGTGCTAAAAATATCTAGTATTGACAGGACTCGCAGCAATGGATTTAAGTTGGATAAATTCAGATTCAGGAAGGATATAGGAAAGCATTGGTTTGGTAATAGAGTTGTCGATGAGTGGAACAAACTCCCGAGTACAGTTATAGAGGCTAAAACGTTGTGTAGTTTCAAAAATAGGCTAGATAAATATATGAGTGGGTGCGGGTGGGTGTGAGTTGGTCCTGACTAGTTTGTGCTACTAGGTCAGATGCCCTGCTCCTTCCTTAAGTGAATGTAACCTGACCTGGCTGGGGTCCTGAGGGCATCTGAGCTTTTTAGTCTTGAGATCTTGACTGCCTCATGGCCAGTGGGCTGCTTCAGGTGGTCGGCACTTAGTCTCAGTCATACGTATGGCTGGTGTGTTCTTCAAGAGTGGTCGGGCAAGCTAGACGCAGCAACATTGTATGGCTGGTGTGTTCTTCAAGAGTGGTCGGTCAAGGTAGACGCAGCAACATTGTATGGCTGGTGTGTTCTTCAAGAGTGGTCGGCAAGCTAGACGCAGCAACATAGTATGGCTGGTGTTCTTCAAGAGTGGTCGGAGCAGACGAGCAACAAGTGCTGGCTTCAAGAGTGCGGGCAGACTAGAGCAACGTCATCGTGAATTAGACGCATGTACAACATCTGGGTATTGTTGAAAATGGAACAAAATACCGACAAGTTGCAGATTAAGACACATGTGCAACAGTTGGGTGTGTTTATTGTGGTACGTTGCGCCTACACAGTAGGCTTCTTCAGTCCACCAACCTTGGAGAAAAAGTATTTGAGGTGATCAGTCCCTCGACTTCATGGTCTGGAATGGTATTGTTCCAGACTATGCAGCTGAACGTATCGTTCCATGTGTGGCTAACATCAATAGCTTAGTTGATCAGATCATCGACTAGGCGGACTGGTATGGGACCTGACTAGGGACGAGGGGGTAAGAAGGAACCCCACCAGGAGGGACCCACCACCCCAGGAATAGTCTTCAGATAACCTTCAGTTGTAGGCCCTTGTAACTTGACACAAGTCTTGTGTGTGTTGAAGCCTTACACACACACACACACACACACACACACACACACACACACACACACACACAAGTCTTGTGTGTGTTGAAGCCTTACACACACACACACACACACACACACACACACACACACACAGCGCACATGAGCAGAGCGAAGTTACTGGTCATGGGCAATTTCAACCACAAAGAGATCGACTGGGAGAACCAAGAACCACGTGGGGGTCCAGAAACTTGGAGAGCCAAGATGATGGACGTGGTACTGGAAAACCTGATGCACCAACATGTCAGGGACACGACCAGAGATAGAGGAGAGGACGAACCAGCAAGGCTGGACCTTGTATTCACCCTGAATAGCTCAGATATCGAGGACATAACACACGAGAGCCCCCTGGGAGCCAGTGACCATATGGTGCTGAGCTTTGAGTACATTGTAGAGCTACAGGTGGAGAGGGAAAATGGTGCTGAAAGAGACATACCAGACTATAAAGAGGGACTACACAGGTATGAGGAATTTCCTGCAGGAGATTCTGTGGGAAAGGGAAATGGAAGGACAGTCAGTAAATGAAATGATGGAATACGTAGCGACAAAGTGCAAGGAGGCAGAGGAACGGTTTATACCCAAAGGAAAAAGAATAAATGGGAAGACAAGAAAGAGCCCTGGTTTACCCAAAGATGTAGGAGGCAAAGACTCAGAGTGCCAGAGAATGGAAAAGGTACAGAAGGCAAAGAACCCAAGCAAACAAGGAGATTAGTCGAAGAGCTAGAAACGAGTATGCACAGGTACGGAGGAGGCCCAGAAACAGTACGAAAACGACATAGCATCGAAAGTCAAGTCTGACCCGAAACTGATGTACAGCCACATCAGAAGGAAGACAACAGTAAAGGATCAGGTGATAAGGCTGAGGAGGGAAGATGGGGAACTCACAAGTAATGATCAAGAGGTATGTGAGGAGCTCAACTCGAGGTTTAGGGAAGTATTCACAGTGGAGGAAGGGAGGCAGTTGGGTAGACAGGACGGGTGCATCACCAACAAGGGATGTATCGAGTGCTGGAGGGTATACACACATCTGAGGGGGAGGTGAAGCAGTTACTCAGTGACCTTGATACCTCAAAGGCAATGGGTCCAGACAATATCTCACCATGGGTCCTTCGGGAAGGAGCTGATGTTCTGAGTGTGCCACTTACCAAAATTTT
>WNWK01054462.1:0-11552 GCA_009830355.1 Cherax destructor
TATCTACATTGAACTGCATCTCCACTTTTCTGACCACGAATTAAGTTTGTCTAAATCTTCCTGAAGTTCTATGACATCTATGTTTGAATCAATTATCCTACCTATCTTCAGTGTGGCAGAATTTGCTCATATCACTAGTAATTCCCTCATCAAGGTCATTGATATATATTATAAATAACAATGGGCCTAAGACTGATCCCCGTGGAACACCACTTGTTACAAGTCCCCATTCGGATTTAACCCCATTTATGCACACTCTCTGCTTCCTATTGGTGAGCCATGACCGATCCATGACAGCACTTTTCCCCCAATGCCATGAGCTGCCACTTCTTTAACAGTCTCTGGTGCGGTACTCTATCAAAAGCCTTACTAAAGTCTAAATAAACAATATCGAATTCTTTATCGTGATCAACAGCCTCAAAAGCTTTACTGAAGAAGGTTAATAAATTAGATAGGCAGGAACGGCCCTCGTGAATCCATGCTGGGTATCATTAATCAAATTATGGTTATCTAGATGGCTTCTAATAATATCAGCTATAATTGACTCTAGTAATTTGCCTACAATTAAGGTCAGGCTTATTGGGCGGTAGTTTGACGGTAGTGACTTGTCCCCTGCTTTAAAAATAGGAATTACATTAGCCATCTTCCACATATCAGACACTACACCTGTTTGAAGAGATAAATTAAAATGTTAGATATTGGTTCACAGAGTTCCATTTTGCATTCCTTAAGAACCCTTGCAAAAAGCTCATCAGGACCGGCGATTTATTTTGTTTCAGTCGGTCCAGCTGTTTCATAATAATTTCGCTAGTGACTGTGATATTACATAATTTATCTTCTTCTGGGCCTCTATATATATATATATATATATATATATATATATATATATATATATATATATATATATATATATATATATATAGAAAAGAGAGAGAGAGAGAGAGAGAGAGAGCATGACAGGCCGTTTCCCACCAAGGCAGGGTGACCCAAAATGAAAAAAAAACTTACATCTTCATTCAACACTTTCACCATCACTCACACATAATTACTGTCTTTGCAGAGGCGCTAGTTACGACAGCTTACACGTCCCTCCAAACTGCCCTTTACTTTAAAGTGTAGGCTTAGTACTTCCCATTTCCAGGACTCAAGTCCGGCTAACCGGTATCCCTGAATTCCTTCACAAAATATTACTCTGCTCACACTCCAACTCGTCAGGTCCCAAAAACCATTCGTCTCCTATCTAACACGCTCACGCACGCTTGCTGGAAGTCCAAGCCCTAGCCCACAAAACCTCCTTTGCAGGATTTTGTAGTCAGAACGGCTGGCTAGGACAAGATCCTGCGTTCTCATGCCCAGCCCTTTGAAAACTGAACAAAGTACGCATCACTCTATCCACTGGACCAACAAGGCATGGGAATGCAGTATCGAGTCTTGGTCAGCCGCAGTTCTGTTAGTGTGTGTGTGTGTGTGTGTGTGTGTGTGTGTGTGTGTGTGTGTGTGTGTATTAATGCAATCACGAACAAGTGGTATTTTAGTAATAAATGGCGGTAGCCGGGATCGATCCCAAGTTGTTTTATTCATAGACAGTTCTTCTTATATATTATAATCAAAACTTAGTGGTAAACCCACAAAGAACATACAGTTGCAGGGTATGTGTGCTTTCTTTATGTTATGCTTGATCTGAGACTAACGATTGTGAGGAATGCTAAAGGATGTATAATCCAGTGTTGTAATAAATCTGTTGCTGTGAAACGTCAAAGAGGAAGTCTGTGTCGGTTGGGGCCGCGCGGAGGGAAGATAAAGTAAGGATGTTAGAGCGGTGACGACATCGGAAGTAAATTCTGCGTGTTCGCTGGTAAATAGGGCAGTCCAATATAATATGGATAAACTAAAATTGGAACCTGACAATTCTCAAGAGTGGGAAATGGGCTCCCCCCCATGAGATACATATGAGTGAGACGTGTGTCATACGATACGAAGACTGGAAAGCGTTGTCTCTCGACCCTGACCTCCATTATAAGAAGACCAGGATCCTGAATATAGCTTGATAGAATGTAATTTATGAATCAACTCAGACCAACGTTATTGCCAAGGTTGTGAAGCTGGCTAGAGATTACAGCAAAATAGTCTGAGAATGGAACACCTCTATGTGAAACGGGAAGGTGGTGTATCGTTGGCGGCGCCGCAGTCTGCCTGCTCGTTGCCTGAACATCAACATGACCAGGGACTAAACGGAAAATATATTTGTTTTTGCGCAATCAAAGAAATAGGAATCAGGAGAATTTTTTTTTGGGTTTGATAACTTGTAAGGCACTAAAGGTAGGCCTGGACGCATTACGTATAATCGCTGTGAGAATTGCATACAGTTCAGGTGTGCAAATGCTAACCGAGTCTAATAAATGACCTCTCACAACACTGTCCTGCAACACTGCTACAAACCCGACACCGTCATAAGATTTATAACCATCAGTGTAAACTGCAATGGCGTGAGAATGAGACAGGAAGTGATCGAGAAAAGGGAACAAGAAAGAACTTAAGGTTCGCGCCAACAGTGGGGAAGAACAGACTCAACTGTGGAACCTCCTGGCACAAGAGAAAAATTAGATGATATAAAGGAAAGACTGCTTGTAGATTCCAGGATGTACATGTTTGGAGGGGCCACAGATATATCAGATCAGAAACTGAAGAGAATCAAGAGCGAAGAAGACGAGAAAAGGGGCGGAGTAAACCGGGGCGGGGGAACAAATAAGGGGCCTCTATTAACGTCCGTTACCTTTCCTTTTATGGAAAGGATCGGAAGGTCATGAAAGCGAACAAAATAACGGGGGGGCAATGATCATCACGCCATCGTTTAAGGGTGGAACATTCGCCCTACATAGAGGCCCCAACAGGGGAACGAAGCCAAATTTTTTAAAAAAGTTTCGGGAGGCCACAGAATATATTTGGGCGCCATAGTCTAGTTTTGATTTCCTTTGGGGTTGGGAAAGGGAAAAGGGGTTTTACATCCGCCCCACAAGAGAGAGCAGGGGTTTTAAGGGGTTTAGTCGGCCATGGCAAAAAGGTCTGAGGTAAGGGGGTTTGGACAACCGCGACCAAACAGAAGACCGAGAATTTTACCTTCATGTTTAGGGGGTACGGAACCCAGGTAGGGGGGAGTATTATAAACAACACAACTTTGGAGAAAACTGGAGCCGTTTTTAAAACCCGAAAATTAAAAGACGGCCATTGGAAAACATGGTCGCCCTGGGGAGAGGTGCTTTCTAGGTGACAGTCAGCGCCGGCACAAGTTTTAGCAAAGTCATCAACAAAGTGATGACCAAATATCAGATAGAGAACAGAGGCCAGATCATTAATAAACAAGAGAAAAAGGCGAAAGAAACGCGCAGACAAAGACAAAGCGCACACGAGTTAGCTTTCCTCTCTCTGACGTATAAGAAAAGTTATTCGTTATAAGACACTTAGAAAAATTCAGAGGAATGTAAGAAAATGTCTTCTGAAGAAAGAGCGACTGCACTCAGTAACCTCGGATCTCGGTGTACGTGAGACTCACGGCTCACCCCTATGATGTTCACACGCTCTTCTTAGTGATAAATGGTAGACTTACCACAGAGCATTTTATTAGTAAAAGATAGTGAAGAAAGGGTGGATAAAACATAGTTTCTGTGTTTCTAAAACAAATAGAGAAACGAAGAGCCAGACCGAAAACCCTCGTGAGTTTGCTGCTCCAAAACATAGCAAGGTGGAGGATGTCCCACAGAAAGACGACGGTGATAAGTCCCCACAATATATTGAAGAGACTACATCACACAAAACCTTTAAGAACATAAGAAAGAAGAATGACCGGCAAAGAGCTCCATCAATCTACTTTGAGAATAAGTCTCCAACCGGCTTAGTTCTTAATGCCCGACCCAGCCAGGTCGTTACATTCACTTATGGAAGGGGAGCACGGCATCTGACCTAGTGGCACAAGTTAGTCAGGACCAACTCACACACTTGAGCTCGAGCTTGATTTGGGACTGAGCGGGCTGCAATGATAGAAGAAAGATAGAAATATTGGAAAAGGTTGGGTGTGGTAGGAGGAGGGAATACAGGTAGTGGCATTTGGTGTGACATGCAGATAAACTGCAAGGTTCAGGTGTGTGGAGCTGGGCGAGTCAGATTACTGATTTATATGCGTAATAGACATCTGGCACATGGGTGGGATAGGCACACAGGAATAAGTATTGTATTAGGCGATTACCACACTTGCTTTAGCTGGACAGCAAAGTGCTGGGGCAACTTAGACAATCTTGTTGAGTTGGATCAGAGCACAGAAGGCATAGATCGTCGAATTTGTTCAGAGAGTCAAGCTTAACTGGAAAACACCCATGGGTCTGTTTTTACCACAAAGGTGGTAGACTATCTCAGTTAAGGTAGCAGTTGAGTTATTTAGTGGGGTGAACTGACTGGTCCGGCCTCAGCGAGGAGCGCGCGCGGCTGCCCGCCGGCGGAGGTGGCGCGGCGCTGTTCTCACGGGCTGAGTGGCATGAGTGGCTGGTGGAACATCACAGCTGCGGTACGCTGTATTGGACTTAACGATGTCAGCTGATGGTGGAGATGCTGGGAAACGTAAAGCCTGGCCATGTTTGCCGAGCTTTGAATGGGGCCTATCACGGCGGTGTTAAACGCATCCAGGCGCAGCCACATTTCGTGCATACGGGCGTACATACGCAAAGTGTAGGTATTTTGGGCGGATCGCGTGGCAGAGGTGGTGGTGGTGGTAGGTTGTGGAGGTATCGGTACCGAGAATCTTTGCCGCTGCTCGGCTTTAGAAGCAGAATGGACGGCAAAGATACGCCGCTGCTGAGCAGAAAGCCGCTACTGGCCACTGTTTTCGGTGATATCGCCTAGTAGACACTTGGCCAATGAGGGTGGCGGCGATCAGTCTGCAGTTTAAACACTTGAGCGGCATGCTTACTGTTATTCCTTTTCGCTCACACAAGACAGAATTTATCGTCTCAAAGGGACAGTCTTGTGCATGCGCACGTGAAGAATGTAACACTGTGATGTATCTTATCTTTCTCGCCTGAAGAACGCATGCTGACGAGAAGCATGGATGCTAAGTCCGCTTGGTATTTATCCGCCATGGCGACAATACTGAAGGTCACTCAAGATGGATAAGCATTGAGATTTTACGGACATAGTCCACCTTCCAAGTGGTTCGCGCTGGATTACGACTTGATTTCATCGGTATCTTGAGTGGTAATGTTGAGTCTAGGCGTTTGATAACACAGTCCTCTTTGGCCTTCAGAGCTGAGGAAGTCCAAACTTGGAATCCTGGGTCTTGTAGCATGGTGGTAGCATCGTTGGTAAGATTTCTCAGCCTCAGAGTCATCAACACAGACGACAATGAAGGCCTCTTGGAAAGGTCAGTATACAGTGAATTTAATACGCAGACTGCCGCCGACGGCAGCTGCCAGTGCTAGTTTAGATGAATCATTGATGGTCCCATGCAATGGTTTGATTCACACGGCCTGGGAGATGCCATCGGGTGAATAAGCTACTGCTCCCTCCCCAACGAAGATTGCAGGGTGTTTCAAAATATTATCATGAAGTGGTCCAATCAATGTGGTCAACACACCACCACCCAATCACATATTTATCTACGACCACCTGGATTAACCCTCCCCAGGTAAACTCCAGGTACGCAGGTCACTTCCACTTAAGGAATTAAGACGGACCGACCTAGCAAAGACAAGCTAGACAGGTCCAACTAACACCCACCCACACCCACTCACATTTATCTAACCTATTTTTAAACTACACAACGTCCTGCATGACGGTACTCTGAGTTGTTCCACTCATCCACAACTCTATTACCAAACCAGCGTCTCCTATATCCTCCTGAATCGGGAATCCTCTTTCCAACTTTGAAAACCATTGCTGCGAGTACTGTCTCTCGTCGGATATTTTCAGCACTATATTTACATCCCCTTTATTATTCCTGTTTTCCATTTATACACATCAATATAATTCTCTCAATTTACGCCTTTCTAGAGAGTCAAGAGATTCAAGACCCCTTTGCCAGCTCATCCTCATAGAAGATTTCTGATACAATGGGATCGTAACTTGCCATCCTCCTCTGTACGTTTTCCAGTGCATTTATGGGGTCCATTCTGTAATACGGTGACCAGAACTGGGCAGCATAACTAAATGATACTAACCAAAGATATATAGAAATGAGAACAACCTGAGGACTTCTATTATTTATACTTCTTGGATATGAAGCCAAGGATTCTGTTAGCTTTATCACAACACTTATGCACCGTCGTTCTCTGCTTTCTTTCAGATTACTACTAACCAATTAAGATCTACATTATTCAGTTTATAAGTGGCATGGTTATCGTCCCGCCCCAAATATTTAGAACTTTGCATTTGTCTATTAAACTGCATTCACATTTTCTCCACCACTGCACGTATATTCAAACTATCCTGGGAGTTGTTTCAATATCCCCACACTGAATTTGATTGTCTATTGGGTGTCATCAGCAAGTATTATGTCATGACAGGATTCCCTCATCTATTTCATTTATGAATTGTAAACAACAGGGGGTCCTGAACACCGAGACGCGCCCATTCTGATTTTCCTCCATTTTCATGAAACTCTCTGCCGCCATTTGGCAACCATGCTCACCCAGGAAGGTAATTCTTTTCCTATTCCAAGCAGGTTTTAAGTTTCCTCATGCCTCTGACGCTGAACTTTATCGAAAGCCCATCAAAGCTCATATATACAATATCATATTCATTACCATGATCTACCTGAAAACACCTTAGCAAAAGTTAGTAAATTGTGAAGACAATGCCCTTTAGTAAAACCGCAAGCTGAGATTCATTAATCAATTTACTTCTAGTGTTTCGGCAATTATTGATTCCATAAATTTACTAACTAAGGAGTGTAAGGCCTTATCGTCTATAGTTCAAAGCTAAGACCTATTACCTGCCTTTGTAAATAGGTACTACATTTGCCCTTTTCCACTTGCTCGGCACTACTAGCTCAGTGATATACGAAAAGATTTGCCAAATATCATAAGCTTCCTCTTACATCTCCTTGTCTCGCAACGGGCTCATCAGTGGCCTCAGATTTGTTAGATTTAATTTTATCAGGGCCACCGTCACTAGTTACCCCAATCAGTTTTAGTCTATTATCTTCCTCACATAATTTATTTTTCGGAATTCACAAGATCTCTCCTGAAGTAAAACCGAGAGGAAGTAAGATTGAAAATTTCACACATCCTTATCACTGTCCGTGATCTCATCCTGAAAGTTACCTCTTAGTTTCGGGTCATCTTGTCCCTAATCTTACTTCTGTATACCTGAAAGAACCCTTTGGGTTAGTCTTCGAATCCCTTTCGACCTAAGCCTCATGGCTTTTTGCTTTTCACCTCTTTTTTATTTCTTAATTGAAAATATTGATTTCTTATCTCACATCCCCTTTATCTCATATATGTCTCTCTTTGGACCAACGAGATGTTTTAATCTATCGTTTCATTCATTTAAAGATCATTTTAATAGATCTAATTTCCTACTCGAACAAAGTTTTGCTCAAGCAGTTTGTGGAACTACACACCTGAAAACGTCATATTGGCAAACAAAATCACCTACTCACCATAGTCAGGTCATCCCAATTTAGCCCACATAGGTAATTTCTCACCCCATGAAGCTCTAAGCAAGTCAAAGTCCTTAACAGGGACTACAGTTACCTCGGGTAATTCCATGATATATTGAAACTAAGCGATCATGGCGACGCTCTATACTCTTCAATCATAATAATAAGACCCACTCCATAAAGAGGAACGAGATGCACAATGAGTATATGACACTTCACATGATGAAGATGCTTCTTCATATGTTTCTCCAAAAATGACGTCTTCAAGAATAATAACATATAATGAACAAGATCACACAGGGATAAACATGAACACCTCCTGACCCAACATTTTTTCTTATAATTTCCTCATCAACACAATTTCATATTACCACCGCCTTCATTGGATCCAACCATCATTATTTTTTATAGTTGTTATCACCTTCTGGGTGGGAAAAATATTTGGGGGGATAAAAAAGAAGCCCGATACCTTGATATCTGGGGAATTTTTTTATCAAAAAATCCGATGGGGAAAAAAGGCCCCTTTTCATTATTTGGGACTGAAAAATTTGAAAGTTTTCGGTTTTTACCGTACTTTTTTGTTTAACCTTTTATATGTTTACTATTTAGCTTTTAATTTTTTTTTGAATTTTTTCCTTTTTATGTTTTTGGCCATGTTATTTCCCTTTTTTTTTACGTACCGTAGCGTGTTTTAAAAACCTTAAAATTTTTTTGGTTTTTTTTTTTTGCAATTTTAGATGATAAAGGTTTCAAAATTTTAAAAATTTCCTCCATCTTTAAATCGTTTTCTTTTAAAAAACCCCTTTGTCTCCTCACACTTCGTTTAATCCATAAAAATTGGTTAAATAATTTACAGCCCAAAAAACTAATTTAATTTTAAAAAAAAGGTGGACTGTGCAAAAGGCCATACATGTCTGAAAAAGGTTTTTTTGACCAGGCTTCCCGGGGTGGGTCGTGTTTATGTTTATTGCTCCCAAGAACTCTTCAACAAAACTGGGCCGGGGGGGGCAAAGGGCTCGGGTGGGGGCGAAAAGGGGCATCAAAAGGTCTTGGGACAACATCCGGGGGGTCAAAACCCCCTATCGCCGGGCGGCCCCCAGGGCGCCCTTTTTCCCACCTCATCTAATAATATCTTTTTTTAAAAGACGAAAAATCGGGCCCGCCCAAAATCAGGACATATTTCTAAAAGAAAAAAGAAATCTTGTCCCGGATGCCCACCAGCCACCCCGCCCCCCATTTTGAAATAAACAGGGAAAAAAAAGGAAAAAATCAATATTTACACCCCTTTTTTCCCCCCTTTTGGGCATGAAATTCTAAAAGTTGTTTTGAAACGTCATCAGAATTCCCACCAAAAATGCGGGGAAAACTGTCACTAAGGGCGGGGTTATACCCTCAGCCCCCTGGGGCCTACCTCTAGGCTTTGATGGTTAAACCCTCCCAACTCTTTAAAATCACCAAGTTATTAAAAAAGCACTGGCATCTTCATGTTTTAAAAACTCAATCTCTTTTCAATCACAATTCTATCATCACATTGCATGAAATAATGTTTAATTCAATTACAAAATTTTTTACAATTCTTTCTGATACAATATCTGACGTTGTGAACTGTATCAAGTTCCCTAAACCTCTTCATAAAAAAATGATAAAAATATAAAAAAAATAATTTTTTTAAAATTTTCTCAAAAATTCTTCGTGGCCCGGCAGTTTAAAAAATTTTTTTTTATAATAAAGTTATAATGGGTTTTTTAATAAATCACTTGGTTACAGTATTAACAATAAAAAAGCTAGTGAAAACAAGATAATTGAAATAAAATTTAAAAAGAATGCAAAAGAGAAATCAAATAAAAAATAATTAAACAAATCGCTTTTTTTCTTATTCTTTCCATCTTCATTTATCAAAAAAATCTTCATCTCATCAGGTAGAAAATAAATTTACCTTCTCAGGAGACACCTAAAGGCTGCGTTTTTTCTGCCCATCTCACTGGGCCTCTTGACTACCTAAATTTACCTAAAATATTTGTCATCTCACCTGCTGTCTTCTCCTTTATCTTTAAAAACTTGTTATCTCCTCATCACAGAACCGAATTTATTTGCAGGGGTGAGACTCGGGTCATGGCTTTTCCTCCTAGGTTTTGGGGTCGGGATCACTGATTTTTTTCCCCTTAGACCTTTCATATCTCGAGGGGTTTTGTCTCAACCTGAGATTAAAAAAAAGCTTTCTTAAACACTATGGAAAAATTATTAATTAAAAAAAAGTTTGCGACCACTGTCCAAACAGTGTTAGTTCTCCTCTCCATCAAGGGCCCCTCAGGTCCCTGTGTCAGGGGTCCTGTGTCCCCCCAGGTATTCTCCCCTTTTCCCCCTTTTTAAGGACCCCATTTTTTTCTTGCCTTCTCTCTGCTTATCATTTGGGGCTTCAGGGCTCCTCCCTGGGGGGTTAACCCCCCACCCCCAAATTTCCCTTTTTGGTGCTATCCTTAGTTCCATTTTTTCCTCTAGATAAACCCTTCCTCCTTTCCCAGGTTTATGACCACTGGGTCAAACTTGGGCTTTTTAGCTGTCTGTCAGGTGTGGTCACAGTGAGGAGTGGGCTTACTCAAAATGGTCATGTCAAGTGGTCTTAGTCAGAGATCATAGTGGATGGTCATAGTAATGAATGGTTATAGATGAAGTGTGGTTATAGTTGTGTTCATAGTTAAGTGTGGTCAGTCAGGTTGATCATAGTTGGTGAAGTCATAGTCAGGCGGGGTCATAGTCAGGGGTGGTCATGTTGGTGGGGCCCTATTTACGTCATGGCGAGTCATAGTCAGGCGTGGTCATAGTCAGGTGAGGGCATGGTGGTCAAATTGGGGGGTGGTTTTAGGTGTTTTATGTTTGGGAGTCTTAGGTGAGGGCATCTTGGTGAGGTCATACTTAGGTGAGTATCAGGTGAGGGCATAGTTAGGGGGGTGTGTGTGTGTGTGTGTGTGTGTGTGTGTGTGTGTGGGCGCGCGTGTGTTTGCTTCCCCCCGTTCTTTTCTCCCGAAGTCCATCTGTGGGCCCTCAGATGAACTCCCCTTCCCCCTTCCCCAGGTTCACGGGTTTTGGGCCCCCCCCCAGTGACCTTGTTGCATGGAAACTTGGCCTTTCGCTGGTCTACGGTAGACTGTCAGGTGGGTGGAAAGGGGGGGACACACAGCTCGTCAGTAAATTTCACCCACCAAACACCCCCAGGTGCAGCCCCGACTAAGCTGCCACCCCTGGGCCCCCAAGGTGAAATTGTTTGTGAAAATTTCGGACTTCTATTTATATTTTTGTATTTATGTTAATTTTCCCTTTTTTTTTCTTCGTGGCTGTATAATTGTTTTGGGCGTTTCATTGTGTTATATTCTGTCAGAATGTTATTCTATTTTCCCCCCAAATCTGCAACAAAAATTCAGTTTTTTTTGTTTTTTTTAATTGTCCATTTTTTAAAAGACTCTCAGATGTCAACAAATAAGCATACATGTACACTCAAATGTTTATGTACCTCCGCACATGAACTCACACACACACACACACACACACACAAACAACCCCAAAAAACACACCCTCCAAAGATTCCCCCCTTTTCAAAACCCCCCCCTTCCCCAAAAACCCCTAGTTCCCCCTCAGATCTCCCCCTTTCCCCAAAAACATCCCCCCGACTCGGTTTTAGAAAAAAAATTAAAAATTTGGGATACAAAAGCAGATGGTTTTCAAATAAATGTGGGGTGGCATGAAAAAAATAAAAGACATCCCCAGACATAAAAACATCACGAAAAAACTCACCAGGATGATAACAGATGCAATCTTTCCGGATATCAAATCCTCAGGAAAAATAGGGGCAAAGGGGGGGAGGTTCACTGCCTTAAAAACAGGTGGGGGTTTGAGGAAGTGGAAAAGGGGG
>WNWK01054463.1:0-11552 GCA_009830355.1 Cherax destructor
ATAAGTCATATCAATTCTTTTCATATCTAAGTGAGAGCAGATCTCATTGTGGTTGCTTGGCCCTTTTGAAACATCCTAAAAGTCTCTGATTATGGTGATAGGAAGTCATGCACAATGGGCTCAAATTTGCATTGTAAACTAGGTATGTCAAATTTTGGAGGTGCAAGAAGTAAACTTGGGTACCTGGGAATAAAAGATTTATTAAAAAAAATATGCACCCTATCTGCCCTAGTGAAAGAAAATTTAAAAAAATACTACACAACAGCTTTTTTATCAATATTACAAATCTCAATTTGTCATAATACACATGTTAAAAGTTATTGTTCTCCCCTGCCACATATCCGAAACATACTGTTAGTGAACCCAAGTCTCATCTTGGTCTGATGTGCTCACTATAAATTGCTCTCACCTCATATTTATTCTCACCCCTCTCACCTCTACCCCATCTTTTCTCACCCCCTACAGATCCCTTTTCCCTAAATAATGATTTTTGCCCTTATACATTCATTAGTGTCACATAGTAGTCAAGCCCCGTAGCCAAAGTAGTACTGTCATTGAATGCATGAAAAAAAGAAAATCAGGTTTTCAATTAAAAATGAAATAAAATACTATATGTCAAACAAAGATTCTCCTGTGGCCACCCTGGGGGGTGTGGGTTCTCAGTGGGAGTCAAAAAAGACATTGTTTCAGTCAGAAAATTTTCCTTAAAGTATTTCTCATTATTCTCTTAAAACAGAAAAAAATTGGGTATCAAGCTCACCATGGTGTAATGTCACCATGGTTGTTTAATATATTTATAGATGGGGTTGAAAAAGGGTAAATGCTAGGGTGTTGGGAGAGGGGTGGGTTTAAAATTTTTGGAGTTAAATGCAAAAGGGGAGTTGACACAGTTTTTTTTGCTGATGATATGTTTTTGGGAGATTCAAAAGAAAAGTTGCAAGGTTAGTGGACGAGTTTGGGAGGTTTTAAAAGGTAAAAATTTAAAAAGTGAACATAGATAAGAGTAAGGTGATGGGGGTATCTCTTTTTTAAATAAAAAAAAAAATGGTTTCACATTGGAGGGGGGATTATGGAAGAAGTAAATGTTTTCAGATTTTGGGGTTGATGTGTCACGGATGGGTTTATGAAGGATGGGGGTTAACCAAGAATTGATGAAGGAAAAAAAGGTGGTGGTGCATTGGGGTATCTGTGGAGAAAAAAACGTTATCCATGGGGCAAAAAAAAGGGAATGTCAAAAGTATAGTGGTAAACACTCTTTTTGGGGGTGTGAAGCATGGGTTCAAATGCTGCAGCGGGAGGCGGGGGGCAGTTGAGATGTCCTGTCTAAGGGCAATGTGGGGTGTAAATATTATGCAGAAAATTGGAATGGGGAAATTGGAGAAGGTTGGAGTTACAAAAAGTATTTGTCAGAGGGCTGAAGAGGGTTGTTGAGGTGGTTTGGTCTTTAGAAGAATGGATCAAAGTAGAATGCTTGGGAGGCGTTAAAACTTTGGGGGAAAGGGAAAAAGGGGGGTGGGGCGTCAGAAAAGGTTGGAGGGGGAAGGGTAAAGGAGGTTTTGTGGGCGGGGCTTGGACTTCCAAACATGTGTGGCGTGTTAGATAGGAGTGAATGGGGCGAATGGGTTTTGGGTGACGATCTGTTGGAGTGTGGGGCAGGGTAACATTTGTGAAGGGGTTCAGGGAAACCAGTTAATTGATTTAGTTGGACTTTAGTCCTGGAAATGGGAAGTACAATGCCTGCACTTTAAAAGGAGGGTCTGAGATAGTGACATGGGAGGGACTTTTCTCAGCTGTCGTATCTGAAATCCTCTGCAAAGACAGTGATTATGTATGAGTGTGGTGAAAGTGTTGAAATGATGAAAGTATTTTCTTTTTGGGGATTTTCTTTCTTTTGGGTCCCCTGCCTCGGTGGGGGACAGCCGACTTGTTGAAGAAGAAGAAGAAAAAAAAAAAAAAAAAAAAAAAACAAACCCCCCCAGCCTCATTAAAAGTTTGGTATAATATTATAATATCACTTCTAATACCCCCTCTTAGAATAGGAAGATTTATTTTTTTTAAAGTTTTAAAAAAGCATAAGAAAATGGTTTGAAGCCTTTTTTTGCAAAAATTTAACCCGATATAGAAAAAAAAAAGGGTTTGTATCAAGACTGCTGGTTACTTTGAAAACACTATAAAGTCCCAATGTGCAAAACACAAGAGAGGTATTCATGAAAAAAAAATTTTAAAGTAAAATCAGTCTGAACTACTGATAAGGAGTTTCCCAGACAAATAGCATTTAATTTTGAAAAATTCTAATAAAAGCTAATTTGGTGAAAAAAAATTTAAAAAACTTACTTTCTGTAATCCCGCTTGATGAAAGACTTCTTTCTGCAAGCAAAGGGGAAAAATCCCAAAGTGGTGGTCAGCGTGGAGATGGCAATATCACAGCAGACAATTTCTGAAAAAAATTTTCTCCATTCATCAAATCCCAAAAAATCTAACTAACTGTCTAATTCCCTCACCACAGTCCATTATCAGTGCTTTGTATCACTGTTTTTTTTTTAATTTTATAGTTAACAAATTTGATTGAATCTGAAAACTAAAACAACATGATGAATAATATTTTCAGAAAAATACTCATATGTAAATAAAATTACAAAACAGTAAATTAATACCTTTCTTCTTTCAATAAAACCATATCCCCCCGAGGCAGGGTGGCCCAAAAAGGAAAAAAAAGTTTCTCCAAAAAATTAACATTTTTTTTTTTTTTTCAACGTCAATCCCCCACAGAGGCAGGGTGACCCAAAAAAAAAAATCCCCAAAAAAAAAGAAAATCCCAAAAGAAAATACTTTCATCATCATTCAACATTTTCACCCACTCACATAATCTGTCTTTGCAGGGGCCCTCAGATCACCTGAAAATAGTCCCTCCCAGCTGTCACTATCAGACCCCCCCCTTTAAAGTGTAGGCATTTACGTCCCCTTTCAGGACTCAAGTCCCAAATAAATCAATTAACTGGTTTCCTGAATCCCTTCAAAAATGTTACCCTGCTCACATTCCCAAAAGCTTTCAGGTCCCAAAAAAAATTCGTCTCCCTTCCTCCCATCTACCCGGGTCACACATGCAAATACACTCATCAACCCACCATATTAATCAAAATTCCTGATGTGTTTGGGGTTTTTTTTGGTTACAAGACCAGTTCCCAGGGAAAACTCGGTGGGTGTTTAAATATTACCACAATTTTGGTCTTCTTGGGGTGGAACCTGTACTTTCTTTTAAACTGGAAGTGTGTTCTCAAAAATTTTCTCTTTCATAGCATTCTTTCAGGTAAGTTTTGGATGTAGCACAAGACCATTTGATCTGTTCCATGAAAATGAGAGATTTTTTTAATTTTTAAAGCTTTAAATGTTATTATGAAAGGGGGTATCTATCATGAAAATCAAACACTTTTTTTTAAGATTCACATGTCATTGTATATGAAAATGTCTGTAATTTACCTAAAAAACAAATAAAACCCAATAGCAACAGAACAGAAATAAAAAAAAGAATAATTTGGGATGATGAAGGTGGTAAAATTAAATGACTGGAAACAATAAACATATTTCCGAAAGTAAATATCTAAAAAAATTTGATTAAACCCTTTGAATTTCAAGAATTTGAGTAACTTTTAACCCCCAAACCCTCTCCCAAGGTAGGGTGACCCCAATACAGGAAATCATTCACTGTCAGTCATTCAACTGATGGCTTGCCAAAAGTACTCTGACATCATAATTCAGATGGCCCTCCAAGTTAAAACATCCTTCCCCCTCCTTCGAGGAGGAGACAAGTCTGGTTAACAGTTTTCTAAACCCCTTCAAACAAATGGATGAAAATTTAGAAAAGTTTAAAAAGCATTCAATAATAACAAATTACCAATAAAAAAAAAAACTGGTTTTTTTTGGGGGTAGACAAATACCATATATGAAGGATATATAATAGGAAACAATTAACTAAAGCTCTTACTGTAGTGTCTGCATTGTTATACATTTCATGCATTTCATATCCTATACATACATACATTAAAACATACATAGTGCCTGCACTCTGAAAAAGGGTGGCATATTTCTATGCAAAAAAATACTACAAGGAAAACTCATGACGTATTTTTTTGTAATGAACTTGTGTATAAACAGCAAATCCTCATCCCCGTAAGAGCTTCTATGGGATCAACCCATCGATCAAAACAGTACCCCGAATAGCTAAAAAAGGTTTTTTAATCAGGACTTTCATTTTTTAACCCCTATCATTACTAATGGTATTTAAAAAAATCTCATCCTTTTTCACTACATCATTACTGGAACTTTCATGTCAAGTTTTTTTTTTTGGCCTTATATGATAGGGGGGGGGTGTAGTTCTTGATGAATTGGTCTATTATAAACTGAGAGTTTGAATCCTGTTATGCTATTTTCTTTCTGCTGAAAAAGTTTTTCACTAGAGATGTTGACTTCAGTATTTGAGCCATTCACTTTTACTTCACTGTCTTCTACAATATTTGTATCTCTGATTGGAATGCCAACATCTTTCAGTGGGGAAAAGAGTGTCTCCTAAGATGATTAAGTTTGTACTGGATCCTATAAACAGCTTCAGATCCCATAAAGAGCTATCACTTAATACAATATGGCTGGTTGATGGGGGTCGGGCCATCCATTCTTGATACCGAGGATCCCAAAAACTTTGGGGGGAGTGATGCACTACTACTTCTGCCTCTTCCTAAATGTAGCTGAAGACTGGTGGGGGGTAAAGGCATGGATTCAAGCAGTGAGTCAAGGTAGTCTTCAGGGGGGGCCTAAACCCCTGTTCAGGGTTAAAGGGGGTTTAAATTTTTGAATACAGGGTATTACTAAAGCTAGTGCTAAAAAACCTGTAAAAGAACCAAGTAAAATACACAGCACAACAATAAGAAAACAAAAAGTACCACACTGGGGAAAAAAAAAAAAATGGTTCAAGTACTATTCATTAACTTCAAAACTTTCCTATTCATTATTGCCTCTTTTCAATTATTTTTTATTTTTACCTTTTTTTAAAAACTATACGAAATTTCAGCTTACCAATAAAAACAGGGGGCCCGGATCGTCTGGGGGTGTAACATCCCCTGCTGGAAAATTTCCATTAGGTAGCGTTTCATCTTTTCCTCTTTTCAACTCTCTAGTAGAGGACCAGCAGGTACACCAGCCTTTAAGCATTTCTCAGTTTAGTGTGCCTGCCTTTAAAATTAAAAAAAAAATTTTTGGGCATTTTTTTTAAACCCAAAAATTGGGGGTAATACTAAATTAACAGATGGGTGTGAATTAATTGTAACAGATCATATGAAATAAAGAAAAATTTTCAAGGAGAGTATACAATGTTTTGAGTGTAAAACACGGGTGATTAAGAAAGAAATGTGTATTAGTTATTAATTTCATTTCTTCATTCACAGTGTATTTAAAAAATATTATTTTTTGCAAATACAGTGGACCCCATTTTACGAAATTAATTTGTTCCAGAATGTTTCAAGTGCCATTACCAAAGAATTTTTTCCCCATAAGGAATAATGTAAATTAGATTAGTCCTTTTATTTAAAATCCCTTACAAAAGCACTTAAAAAAATACACTTACATAATTGTTCAAGTTTGGAGCAGTATGTAAACCGGGGGTCCACTGCAAGAAAAAAACACTGGAAAAATTGTTATAATGGAATAAAAAGTTAATGTTGCTTGCATATGAAGTTATTCTACAATTTTATATGAAAGAGGGTCAAAAACAAAAAACATAATTGTAATTTTTAAGGGGAAATTTAAAAAAAGGATAAAAAGAAAAATTTTAACTGGGAAAAACGATCTTTGTAATTTCTAAAACAAATTTATAACAGGATTAAAAACACACTGAAATATTAGAAGACAGATGAAGGTTAACAAACAGCTTTAATTTTAATTACAAGTATACAGACAACCACCTTAGGTGGGGGCCTGCATATTAAACCCAAACCCAATTTTCTACATTTAAAACTTTCTTCTTGTCTTTGCCCATCTTGATCTGTCAAATGTTTTACTTTGATGTGGTCTTTTTTGTGACGTTTCTCAAAGGGATAAAGGTCTTCAACTGGTGAATGAAAACATTCATGAATGGATCTTGATTTTAAGCGATTGCCCCACTGATAAACTGGCAAAAAAAAAAAAAAAATACGTTTTACAAAAAAAATGCAATTTTTTCAGAACTACTTTAAATGACAATCACCACTCATTACATCACTACTTGCCTTACACTTGGCAGTTCGAACACCAATGTCCATTCACAAAAAATTGTACTGTATCATGGTTTGCTACATTTTTTTCAAAGAACAAATTTCTTCATTTCCTCGTTTATTATAATTTTTTTGAACAACGGGCCCTCTCTCACGAAGGCTGGGTGACCCAAAAAAAAATCTTTTCCCCTCATTCCCCCCTCACTGTTTCACTAGGGACCAAACCCAGTTCAGATGTCCTCCCAAAATGCAAATATCCCCCCCCCTCTTTCAGGTCAGGAAAACTTTTCCACCTCCAGGACTTAAGTCCCGCTAACTGGTTTCCCTGAATCCTTTTTAAAAAGTTACCTCCACCTCCCAAAAACTCATCAAGTCCCAAAAAATATTTGCTCCACTCACCCTATCTAACACACTCCCCCCTCTGGATGTCTAATCCCCTCAAACACTAAACCTCCTTTACCCCTTTCCCCTTCAATCTTTCTTGGCGATGCCTCCCCACCTTCCCTCCCCCGGGGTTATCCCCCTCAAGTCACCCTATTTTTCCATCTTTTAAATGCCCAAAACCACCTCAACAAACCCTCCTCAACCCTCTGGATAATACTGTTGAAACCCCCTAACTCTTCCTAATCTTAATCAATTCCAGCAATATTTAACCCAAAAATTGCCCTCAGACCCGGGCCCCCTTTCCTTCCCCCCCCCCTCAAAAATGGCATAACTCATATGGGGCTAGGTTATTTTAGACTCTTTTTGTTTTTTAAAAATTTTTTCTACTGTTCTATTTACTTTTTTCCCCTTTTTCATACAAAATTTTTTTTAAAAACAAACAAGTTCTTGCTTTATTTATTTATACATTCACAAGAAAAATAACTGACATTTTAAATTTTTCTAAAAGTTAAATTAATTCTCTTGTCTTGATTATTTTTCTAATTTCAAAAACTCAGCCTGCCCCAGGCTAAAAAAAAAATTTTTCTCCCCAAAAATATCTCCACTGAAGATACCTGCCCTTTTTCTTCCATAAATTTCAATTTTTTATCTCTTAATGAGTCTTTGTCCTTTGGATATCAATATTATTTTAAAACAAACTAATAGACCTTGAAGCACTCTAGTATTCTTATACTCCTCCATATACTCTTCTAATGCTAATTTTTTTTTCTACTCCTATTGCCCCATCAATACACTCATGAAACTAGTCACTTCCTTTCTGACAGAGCATGGAAAAGTGCATCTTTGCTAGCACAACAACACTCTTGCCTGATCTGGACTGTCTTCCCCTTTCCCACTGCCCCTTGATCTATTGTCTTTCCCCCCTTTATATACTCACTGAGGACTTCAGTCTGTTATGAACTGTTTGAAAGTTTTCTTCAATAATATCTTGACTTCACTCACTGACTTTTTGTAGAAAAAAAATATAATTTCATATTTTTAATCTGCAAAAAAAAAATTAATATTTTCACAAAAAACCCTTTTTATCCTCTTCTGTACTGAAATACAGAATAATACAGTAATGTTTCTAAAACGGCATCCAATCATGTTTAACAAACTGAAACACAGAAGAAAATAGGGCTTTTTCCCTGACATTTCCCAGAAAAGTAAATAAAGGTTCAGAGCACAAGTTGATGAATTAAGACACATGTGCAACATTGGGGGATCTTTCATGAAGCTGTGCAGTGGCTTCATCAGTCTTAAACAAGAAGAATGGCGGGCTCAGGAGTTTGAGGAAATCAGTCCCCCAGCCTGGGTCGATGTAATCAGTCCATCACTCTTGAAAAATCAGCGTTGCACGGAAAGTGGGTTATATACTGTAAAAAGGTGAGTAACAATCGTGGCGATTCTGGACAAATCCACTTGAAATAGATCATACCTATAGGTTAGGCAAGTGAAGGCGGGAGAAACCTTGAATAAAAGTTTCTTTCTGTGGGTAGTACATTTGACTGAAGTAATAAAATAATTCTTAAAGCCAATAAACGAGCCTCACTCATCCATATTCTTATTACCTTGCCAAATGGCACAAAAAGTGATTTATGTTTACCTTTCAATGTACAAGGATTTGTAGATCAACATAAAAGAAAAGACTTGCATTTAACACCTGATGCATTCCCGAAAAAACAAAGTTAAGTGATTGTTTACTTCTTGAACCCAGTGCAATTTCTCTTGTCAGCTATAAAGTTATTGACTCATCTTCTTTTGAATCCTATCTTGTCAGCATTATATATACCCCTACTATACACTTTCAGCAGGGGGAAAATTAAAATTTAATACCTCTGCCTGCCTCCTTTTTCTTAACAGAAAAAATGCTTACCTTCTTCGGGCTCCTTCAGACATCCAGCTCTGCTGAGTCCCCCTCATTGCAGTCTCTTCTTTTTTTTCCCAAGGGAACACACCGGATGATAGTGGATCAGTGCCTTCCCCAAAGGGGCCATTGTTCTCGCATAGTGTTTATCTCAATGCTGAGATCCTAACCACAAAGTTTGAGTGTCATAATAGAAGTCTAAAAAATTTACATCTTTTAAAATCTTATACTGTACATGCTTAAAAGTTGGGAGGCAACACACACTTCAGTACATGAAATAATGGGGAAAACCATCACATGTATAGATAAAGGCAACATAAAAAAAAAATAAAAAAATTTACAGGTTAAAATGTAAGAAAAAAAGGAAATCAATTATACCATAACTGCTGGGGGGGTGTGATAAAGGTTTTGGAGGGAAAGTGTAAAAGGGAAAAAAAAAAAAAAAATATAGGGGGAAAGATGGGAAAAATAAAAAAACAAGAGTAATATACAAAAAGAGAAGAGAACTAGTGTACACTATTAGAGTAGTAAACTCTCAAAAATCTTCAAAATATTGTGTATGGATGTGTTCTGGGGGGACATTCTTTTCATCTTGTTAACCCTTCAAACCAAGGCGGCCTCATCTCTATCATTTGTAAATAACCCCCTACGGCTTTAGAATTCACTAAAGGATAGCATTCTCGTCCAGCTTCTGCTGTGGGAAAGGGTGTTGGGATTCTTTGTTGTGGGCATGCTGTCTCATGTTTGGTGATTTTTTTGTCATCCATTTTGGATAGGTGAAATTTGGGAAAAATACTGAAAGGTCGGGGAAAGTCTCAAGACTAAAGGGGGGCTCGTTTAAAAGGGTATCAAGGTTGACAGGAGTTTTAAATTGCCTAAAATATGTGAAACAATTTGCTGACCCAACCCCTCCCATTCAGTGATCTCATGGGCCGTGATTGGATTTCCCTAGTGTATATCAAACACATTAGTGTTTTAAAACTTTGTCAAAAATCCCATCTAAGATTAAGTTAAATACTCTAAATACTCACTTTAATCCCCCACATACAAATTAAAATCACTTATTATGAAGGAATTCACATATTCATGTCTCAAACCCTTAATTATTAATTAGGTTATTAGTATTGTTTGTATAAAAGTTTCAATATCTATTAAACAGGTGGGATCAGCTGGTTTGATGAAAAAAGATGATGATTTATAAACAATAAAGACTCCCAAAGATTTAAAATGATTATCTGATAATTAAGATAATTAAAAAGACACATATGCAACAGTTGGTATCTTTTTCCGAAATGTTTGGGAAAAAAGATACCTTTTGCATGTGTGTCTTACTTATCAATTTTGGGATTATATACCATTTTTGATAATTCTTGTTTAATTAGTTAAAAATTTTTTGAACCAAGGGGGAGGTTGGTAGCAGCAACCGGGGAGGTACTACTGTCCCCAAGGGGGAGTGTAAAAAAAAGGAAGCTGTAACTGTTTTTCATATGGGGGGTTGCTGGTATCTTTTTTTGTCTCATTGGGAAATTTAGGTCTCTTGCTACTTCTACTTCTAGGTCACACTACACATGCATGTACAAGCATATATATAACACCTCTATGGGTTTCTTCTTTTTTTAATTTTCCCTGTTCTTTTTTATTTCCTCTTATCTCCAGGGGAAAGTGGAACAGAATTCTTCCCAAAGCCATGCGTTTTAAGGGCGACAAAAATGCTGGAAAAAGGGCTATAACCCTTTCTCCTGTTACTTACTAAATTTAAAAAGAAAACTTTTTTTTTTTGGGCCCACCTGCCTCGGTGGGATCGGCCAGTTTTTTGAAAAAAGAAAAAGAAGATTTTAGAAAAAACAGTTAATGTGACAATGGTTGAAGTTTGAAACTAAAGTTTTAAATTTAAAGGGTTTTTAAGATTTGTTTTAACTGGGTCATTATTATTATAATAAAATAGAAGCGCTAAACCAACTGGGGTACAGAGAGACCCTTGAGGGGCACAGCAGCAAAAAAGAACAAGGTCTAATTTATGTAAAAAATTTTTGCATGCATGTATAACATTAGCTATAAATTTATTTTCATCAGGAAATATCCCTTCCAATTCCCCAATTAAGTGAGACATCCCAAAAAAAATAGACGGCTAACTTCATATATATAAAAAAACCCGATCATGGTTTGAAAATCGCATTCATTATTTATAAGTTTTAAAAATTAAAAAACTTTACAATACACAATGCCTGGGGCCCATGAAGGAAATTTCTGGAACCCCAGTATCTTGCAAAAACCCCCAGGAAGACCCCCAACATTCTCCCCCAAAACTTATGGGTGACAAAAATATGCTCCATCATTTAACTTCACTTTGTGTTCATGGGCCAGCCTCTGGATGCCACAGTTGAACAAATCTATAAAACAGTAAACAAAAATATGGAACACTTTCTCTATCCCCACAACACACAGTTTAAAAACTGCACCTCCTTTAAAACCCCAAAAAGTTATAAAAGCATGGGAACAGTAGACAATAAAGTTTGATCCAAAAATGGAAGACGCCCCAATTCCCCCGGCTCAAAAAGCCCTTTAGTGGAATCAAGGCAACTTTCCTTGAAGGGTTACTCTAAAAACTGTCCTTCCTTGAGGAAATAAATTTTAATACCTTTTCCAAATTACAAAAACCCTGTACTGGTGAAAACATTAAAAATACCAAAAGATGTGGTTCAAGATACATAAACAAATACTTAAGACAATTTTAAAACTTTACAGTCCTGGGAATTTTAGGTAAACAAATACCAGCACCAAAAACGTTTGACAGTAAATTTTACTGGTTTTTATTTTTAAAAACCCTAACATCTCTCACTAAAATTATCAAAAAAATCATAAAGTATTAAACCCTAACTCCATAAGCTAGTAATACCAAGTAGAAAAAAAAATTCATTAATGACAAAAAAAAAAAAATCTCACCTAATATAATTACTTTTTTTTACTGTTTTCAGTTTGAAAATTTTGAAAACCAAAACAGTTATAGTCTTATTTTGACTTTC
>WNWK01054464.1:0-11552 GCA_009830355.1 Cherax destructor
AAAAACAAGGAAAATGGAAGAAGTAAAAAAGAAGACAGTAAAGGGGATCAGCTGGTTTTGCCGTGTGTTGACATTTTCTGTCTCTCGTGGCACAAGAAATTATTATACTCAGTGAACAAGGTAGGGAGGTGAAATTAATAATAATAATAATAAAATAAAATTAAAATTACTCTGGGATGCTGTAAATGTAAACATATTTCGATAGGTTTGGTAGTGAATCTAAAGCACTCCAGAGTGATTATTATTATTATCATCATTATTATTAAAATTATTATTTTTAAATTCTCTGTTTTCATGCCAGTTTAAAAAATTAAGCTGAGTGAACAAGGTATATGGGAGGAAAAATCTTACTTAAAAAAAGTGACCAAAATTACAGAAAACGCCCCCACCTGAAGGGTAACTATGAAGATAATCCCCCTATGCAAAGACTGAAAAAGTGTAATTTTCTGTTTTTTTTCAAGTAATGCAAGGGTTTTTTTTCCTGGAATATTTTGGGAAGTAAGTCATTAACCTATTTCATGTTGTATTACCGTTAAAAAACAGATTAAAAAGGAATTTCCCAACAAACAAAAAACTGAATGTTTTAAATTTTTGGGGTGGTAAAATTTTTGAAGTGTCAGTAAGGGGTGATTCCTCGATTAGGCAAAACGTTTGGGGGTCTTAGACCCCTACCCCGGGCGAAGGAGGAGGCTGTAGTCAAGCAATGTGAGGACTGGTGTTGTGTTGTTTGTTGGGTGTAAAAGGGCCACTGAAAGATAAGCCTTACATAGTGGTGGTGAATGGACAGCAGAGATGGCGGTTTTTCAGTCACCCTAATCTCAAACAACAATGGAGGAGTTAAGTTTTTTGTCGCATTTTTTTTTCGATTAATGGTTAATTTTTTTGCTACACTGTTAATGCTAACTTTTTCGCTGGCTGGCACTATAGCCTTTATCAACTCCTGCTGCTTTAGTATCATATCATACGTAGAAACACCGAATCACTTACGAAGACACATTCTCCCCCCTCAGCCCCTTCCCAAAAGGGGTGGCACTAGGACTTTGGGCCCCCGGTGGCTTATTTACAGTTTTGCACAACTTTCCTGTAAAAAACCTGCTGAAACTCTCCTACATTCAACCTTCCCATCATCTTCACCCCATTGCCTACCTCTCACAGCCCTCTATCCCCAAAAGTTGTTTATATCTTACCCCCCAAATGCCTCCTCTTTTTTGTTTATAAATTTTCCTCTTCCCATTACTGCTTCTATTTTCCTTTTATCCCATCTACCTTTTTCTCCCACTTTTTCTAAAAAAAGTGATCTGATATATCTGTGGCCCTTCTATAAAAAATGTATATCCTTAAGTCTACCAACAGTCTTTTATCTACCAAGACATAGTCCAACAAACTACTGTCATTATCCCTACTCATATCTTGTTACTTATTTATCCTCTTTTCTTAAAATATGTATTACATACCTATAACTAAACCCATTTGTATACAAAGTTCAATCAAAGGGTTCCCATTTTTATTTTCACCTGGCACCCCCAAAATTACCTAACACACCCCCTCTACATGTTTCTCCTACTTTGGATTTTGGTCCCCCACTCAGTTACCCCTTTACTTGGTTCAAAACCTATACATTCGCTTAACATCTCCCAAAATCTCTCACCGAACCAATATTTTTTCAAAAAAGAGATTACCGAAATTTTGAACTCCGATGACTACGAAACGGTCCACTGTATATAGAGTCTTGAGGGTTTATGCCCCGAACATAAAAAGAACTGAAGGAAGATTGCTGGTCTGTAGCCAGTTGTACCAAAAAAAGGTTCTATCTTTGTAGCTTATAGTACTGGAAGATTGTTGTCTTTGTGCCTTTGTACTGGAAATTTTCTCGTTTTTGCCTAGTAGTACTGGAAGATTGCTCGCCCCCGGGGCCAGTAGACTGGAAGAAGACTGCTTTTCTGAAGCCTAGTTGTCTGAAATTGCCGCCCCTGTAGCCTAGTAGTACTGGAAGAAGGTTGTTTGTCTCTGTAGCTTAGTAGTACTTTGAAGAAGAGTTGTTTGTAGATGGAAAGTACTATCCTTGGCCTGTTGTACCGGGAAAGTAGGTTAAGGTTTTGGGAAACAGGAAAAGTTTCTTAAAAAGGTCTTAGTGATGACCAGCGGCTGGAGTTTTTGGTCATCTGACCGAGGTCTTCCACGGGCTTCCCGGGTTTCCCCCCCTTTAAAAAATTGGGAAATCAATTTTTAAAATTAAAAATTTTTTTGGGGAGAAAATTGTTAGCTATGTCCGTAACACTGTAGCAATCGCATCTGCTAAAAAAATGACAGGATGGATAATGAGAACCTTAAAAACCAGGGATGCCAAGCCCATGAGACACTTTTCGGGTCACTTATTCTATCTAGGCTGGAATATTGTGACACTAACTGCATTTTCAAGGCAGGTGAAATTGCGACCTAGAAAATGTGCAGAAATTCAGGGCATGCATAACCATAAACCACCTAAATTACTGGGAATGGGAAAATACATTATTATATACATTTGGGAAAATCCTAGAGGGATTAGTACCAAATTTGCACACGAAAATCGCTCCTAGAAAGAAAAAGCTCGGAGACGATGCTACATCCCCCAATAAAAAAGCAGGGGGCCACTAGCACGTTGAGAGACAACAGAATAAGTGTCGGGGGCCCAAAGACTGTCGTGCCCCCCAGTTTACAAAAGGGGATTACCAATAGCCCCCGGTTCCAAACAGGCTTTGGGACAGGCACCTAAAGTCGGACCTGACCAGCCAGACTGCATGGGGCCCAGCAGTAACAGCCTGGTTGATCATGCCCTGATCCCCCATGAGGCCTGGTAAAGACCGGGCCCCGGGGGGTTTGACCCCTGGAACTCTCTCCAGGTAAACTGTCTTCCAGACCACTACCACTAGGTGATGATTTTCCTGCTTTTCAGTGTTAATTAGCCCCCAGTCACCATTACTAACTGGTTCAGTTTTTAGGTCTTCCAAATTACCGGGGATATCTCTAATACGTCTAGAATATATCTGGAAAATGAGTCATTGTCTGGGCGATTGAATTACAATCCATCAGCTAATGGGAAAGTTCCACTGCAGCCTTTTGTTGCTGTGGGTGGAGTTCCTAGCTGCAAGTAGAATTATTATTTAGATATAAAATATGAAATAGATAATTATTTTAAATCTTTATTAATCAGAGGTAAATCTGTTTTTTAAAATACAGAAGAAAAGTCACCACTTTCCTTCACCACTCATAAAATCACCACTCCATTACACTGCACCCACCATTCGGGAGAATTGCTGCTGCTGCTATTTCTACTGGGGACATCACCTGCCTGCCACGAGGTGTTGATGCCTAGGGGGCGACGGCTGGAAGTTGGGGGGTGGCCCGATCCTTCCTAAAGGAACAATGCATACGTAACTGTAAGCAGAGTGCCACAAGGATCAGAACTAGAACCAGTGATACTGTCTTGGTACAGTCACCACGGGTGCCACAAGGATCAGTACTGGAACCAGTGATGTTATCCTAAAGGTGACCTTACAATGTAGAACCTTTTAACCCCTGAGCCTAGCAAGCTTTGGATGACTTTACCTGAGCCAGCAAGCTTTTGGATGACTTACCTGAGCCTAGCAGGTTTTTTGGATGATTTTACCTGAGCCTGCAGGTTTTTGGGATGATTTTACCTGAGCCTGGGGCCTTTTGGATGATTTTACCTGACCCCCAGAAGCTGAGTTTTGCCCGTGGGACGGTGGGACGAGCCTGTGGATCTGTCATCTTCCTGTTCGTATACAATATAAATGTTATACATGTACATCAGAGACCTACATATACATTATACACTATTTACATATTGTACACATCTCATACAGGGTATAAATACCCAATGTTATACACAAATACATGACAGTGTATAACAATAACTCCGCTTTTTAAAATCTTTTTAAATAATTTAATTAAAGCACAAAATTTGCAGACTTGTTTTTTAAATTAAATTCAAGAGATCTATTTTTATAGAGACCCCAAGAATTTTTTTTTTCCTCTTCAATATCTCTTCCCTTTCTATTTTTTTTATCTTTCCACCCCCCCTTTTCTCCTTCCATTCTGGGGATGGTAATTTCCCCTGTAGTAACTCAGTCCCGCTGGAAGGAAGCCATTTAAATGACAGCTGCTGAACTTGCAGGGAAATGCTTGGTAATATCCTCATCTCTTTATTAAGGTTTGAAGATGTCATTTCCCCGTGTATGCAGCAACCCATTTTGTCTGGTCGATTTACAGGGGAAAAAACAGCTTGTTTTTTTTCCATCACTGCAGGAGTACCTAAATTTGTTTATATTTTTACCATTCCCTCCATCATTCCTTTGTCCATCCATCATCTCAAAAATAACAAACATATATAACTTACGTCTTTTTTGTTGAGTTCCCAGTCGCGGGCGTGATCGAATGGGACATGCGGGAAGTTAGTGGGTGGACTGATCATGTCTTTACTGCCGCCAGAGAAACATGACATTATTAGTTGTCATATTCACACGTTATGTAGGGGGAATGGTTGCAAAATATCGTCCATACTGTTTTAGGGGGTTTTTTGAAATATCGTTCGTAACAGATTGTCCCAAAATACGCACACAAAACACAATTTTTTTGTGACCTAATTATATCTGCATAAATAACTCATTACGACTGTAACCAGATATAAACTTTAAATACAGGGGACCCTGGGTTTTTCTTTCCCACCTCCAAACTCGAACAATTATGTAAGTGTATTTTCGTAAGTGCTTTTTAAGTATATTTTTGTTGGTCTGAAATGACTAATCTAATTTACATTTGTCCTTGGGGGAACAAATTCCGGAACGGCACTCAAACAGCATTCTGGAATGAATTTTCAACGAAAAACCCAAAGGGGCCACTGTTCATTTTACTGAAATTTGGGCCCCGTCCTTGACCCATTATGTACTTCTGTAATCTTTTGACTGCCACCCCACAGGATGGGTATGGAGTGTATAATGATGTTAAACACAACCACCCACCAGTGCAGAAGATAGTGGTGGAAGGGGGGGAACACTTCCCCCCTAGTGAGGTGTTTACCACCCTGGTTCTGCCACTGGGGTTCCGCTGCTGTCTTTCCTGGCACTTGGGCTCCTGCTGCTGTCTTTCCTGCCACTGGGGTTCCGCTGCTGTCTTTCCTGCCACTGGGGTTCCTGCTGCGTCTTTCCGCCACTGGGGTTCCCGGGCCCCTTTTCCCGCCACTGGGGTTTTGCCCTTTTCCCGCCACTGGGGTTCCTGCTGCCCCTCACTTCCCCGTCTCCACATCTAACCTTGACCTTATGGTAGCAGAACATCAGATATAAAACTTTTCAGCAGCAGTATTATTGAGATTAAAAGGTTTTCAAATTTATGAAAAAAACAGATCCCGAAGGGAGTTTAAGGGGGGGGCGAATGAATTCACGTTTTTTTTTTTTTTCCCAATTTAAAGAGTTTTTTACAGTGATTTATAAGTTTTTAAAAACCTATACACTGTCTTTGTTATGATTTTTTGCCTTTAGGTTAGATAAAAAATAAAATGTCCCAAAATTTTTTGGGGGTCTAAAAAACCAGTTAATTTCTACAAAATTGGGAAGATGTACAATGCCCCTAGTTAACATCAGATGAAAGATAAAGGCTATATAATTGTTGACCCAATCCTTTTTAGCAAAAATGTCGGATATTCCATTAAAAAAAATGTTAAATTAGTGATTTTGTTTTTGCCATTATTTTGGGGGAAAAAAATCAATAAAAACAAAGCTGTAAAAGATATCGGAAATCCTTCATGGGTGGTTGTAGAGCCATCATTACCAATAATGTGTAAAAAAATCATGACAACTTATTAATATTTTTCCCGAAAAACATTACAAACAATGTCAATAACTTATTTCGGGAGTTTTTAAATATTTTTTTTCAGAAACTTTATGGATATGGCCCCGTTTAAATCTCAGAGAGTTGCATGATCAGCACTTGTTGAGATTTCCCCGAGGCCACTGGGGGGTGCCATGAGTCCCTGCACTTTAATGGAGGGGATCAGAGAGTTGCTATGTTGGGGGTTTTTTTAAAGAAATAATCATAAAAATTTTTTAAATTTTTTCAGAGATAAAACTAAAAAAAAACTAATTGGCAACATGTATTATTAATGACAGCAAGAACAAAAAAAACATTTAAGGAAAACATACTAGGAAATATGATATAAACAAGCTGAACAACCAAAAAGTTGCCAGAATGATGCACTATTTTTTTGGTAACAAAACATTTTTTTCCAAAAAATTTTTAATCTTCCTTTCCAAATCTCTTGACAACAGTTAGCCCCACCCTTAATGGAAATAAATCATACTACAGTAGTACCTCGAGTTAATAATTTTTTTTGCTCGAGAATGCTGTTCAAGTGCCATTACCAAAAAGAATTTATCCCCATAAGGAATAATGTAAAATAGACTTTGTCCTTTTACCCCCCAAAAAAATACTTACAAAAGCATTTAAAAAAAAAAACTTACATAAAAGGGCGATTTTTGGGGGCCATCGAATCGAGGGGGACCACTGTATTTTATTTGTTGGATTATAAAGAAATCTTTTTAATTTATCACCACTGCTTAATCATAAATGCAACTAATGTATTGTAAAAATTGTAAAAAAATATTTTAAAAGCACTAGTATATTGTTTTCATTAATAAAGTTATCTAGGAAAGGACATCTGTGTAACTAATAAGACACATATCACGGCTACGCTTCACTCATTAGGAATTTTGTCAAGCCAATAAAACAATAAAAGGGGGGACAGGGGATATGAAGTGAGGTGAGGTGTTCAAAAAAAGAACCTTCTTGAAGGAGCAGTAATAGTGACAGTAGTTATATAGTGGGTAGTAGTCCCCCACTACTACTATTCTACGGTTCCCTTATTATTCTTCATGAAGGTTCAGTCTTGGGACCCTCTCTTATTTTTTAATATATTTTTTCCCCCCAAATATACTGTTTGTGTGGTTTTAAAAAAAGCTGGAGTTAAACATAGCTGTGATAAATGTTTTATTAATTGCATTAACCTAATAAACTGTCTTTAGACCCCCAAAATTAACTTAACATTTATAAACTTGTCAAACAAATAAATCAAACTGAACAAAACAGTTTTAAAATATAGGCTTTGAAGGGGAGATTTAACTTGAGTAATAGTTCAGAGTACAGTACTTTTTATGGGACAGGGACAGAGCACTCACCGTTCTGGAGAGGTCATCCAGTTTTTCTTCAGTGGTCCCCATCAAGTGCTGTAAGTGCCATTGAACCCACATGTTTAACATGCTGGAAGTTATAGGGGGGCCCCAATATGCCCTTTCCCTGGAAAATTAGAAGAGACTCAGGTCGGGATGTATGAAGAACATACTGTATATTTTGTCCCACTTTATCAACAATAATGCCAGTTTTTTGCCTTTTACCTCTTTGAGTCCTTGTCCCCCCTCCCTCAATTTGGAGGGACACGCATTCTGGGAGGGGGAAACCCTTTGCCTTGTCCCCCATACTGAGGCTGAAGATTCTTGGCTTCTTTTTGGAGCCTCACCGTCAAATAAGTCGAATGATTTTCGAGTCTTTAGAGGGTTCCACGCCTTCTTAAACGCCTTCCTGGAAGGTTTTACTTTTCTTTTTTAAAGCATAAAGAATGGATTTTGGCTGTGGCATGATTGAAGGTGTTTAAAATTGTCATCTCTTTTTTTGTCAGTATGCGGAGTTTATGAAATTAAAATGTTGACCGGTTACCTAATTTTTTCAGCTGCTGACGGCTGTATCATGACTTGAAAACATGCTTGAAGTTGGTAGGTGGCCAATCACATCCTTACTGGGTAAAGGGAAAAAGGCTTATTGTTTTATTTTGTGACAAATAATCTTGGAGTTTTATACTATACTGTATGACATTCCAATCATATTTTCAAGAGGGACAGTGATTGTAGGAAGTGTACCCGAGGTCATCAGGTGGTGGAGGGAAAAGGCGGAGGAGAGTCACCAGTGGTGTTGTTGTGGCCCCCGATGCCCCACTGCCCCCCCTCATCCCGGTTCCCCTGCCCCCCCACCAAGTCGCAAATTAAGTCGTGATCCTGACATCAGATGTATGTTCTTGTTCCTCCATGTAGGCCTGTCATGAGTAATACGTTGTCTTGTAACTGTACAGTGGTATTGGAATTGTAACCACAAGTCAAATTTCACATAAAAATTGCTTTCAAGATTATTAGTCACAAAAATGAAAATATATTGGAGCTCCCTAGCACAGACTGTGATGTAATAGTCTCATGGGGGAGAACATGACTTTGGGGGAAGTGACTATAATATTGCATGATTTAATCTGCCCTTTTTATAATTAATGACATTCATGTTAAAAAAAAGTTGAGAGCAGAAAATTCAACACTTAACTGCAATTTTTTTTTATCACCAAACCCAAAAATTTTTTCCTTTCCTGATGAATGACAGAGAATATTAATGAGCATTGACAGCAAAAAAAATATTGCCACAACATTGAGACTTAGGCCAAGGCAACCATGATGGTGGCTGCTGCTGCTGTTATAATTCTGCCGTGACATGTTGCCCGTTGTCGGGGCATACTGAAGGGGGCTGTCCCATCATGTTTTTCCTGCAAGTTGTCAGTATCACCCACAACACATAGCTTAATTCTAGATATGTTCCATTTTTTAAATTTTCCAGAAGTCAAAAAAAAGGTTGAGGCTCCCGAGATATATCAGGCGAGTTATGGGCGAGGGTGTGCAAACTCATGTAAATTTCATAACTTAAATTTGTGCCATTATTGTGTACATAATTATTCATCCTTTTACATACCCTGTAAAAATTTTTTAGAAAAATTTAAAATTGTGAGGGTTTCCTAGGTGGTGGAGGTGGTGGAGGCAGCCTGGTGGAGGACGGGATCTGGTGGTGGATGTGGTCTGGGGGAAAGTGAGGCACTGGTGGTAGAAACATGGCTCTGGTAGTGGAAGAGGTTGGGGTTTGGCTTGGGGGCGAGGCACCTGGGACAGGTCTGACCCCCCACCACTTCCAAACCCGCCACACAATCCGGACTTTTCCAATTAGGTTTTTGTTCTTGTCTAAGACTGGCCTGTTAAAAGTGTCTGTTCGTTTATGAATGGAATTCAGAACAGTAGAGCTAGTATCATTTCCCAAGACAACGAAAGTACAATCAAAAATTTTAATTCAACAAAAAAAATTTAAAGAATTTTAAAAATAAGGTAAATTTGAAGTGTTAAATTTTAGAAATTATCTGGCTACTACAATTGGAAACAGATATATTTTTAAAAACTCCAAAAACAACCATCTCCATCAGTTTCTGGCTCGAGGTCATCTTGTCTTCCCCAATGAAGTATATGCTCAAGTCAGTCGGTCATCATCACTTACCCAAGTGGGAAAGATGACAACAGATGTTGTAATATAATTCAAGGTTCAGGGGAAAGTCCTTAGTTCATGTATCTTTGGTATGGCAACAGCCCTTAAGGGACCAAGTCCTCCCTGGGGTACCGGAGGTGGGGGGAACACAGGATGGGATCATCTACATGTCGGATCTAGACCAGTCCTTTTTCCCCCCCACTGAACCCCCTTTTGGGTCCACATCATCTGTTGGGGAATGATGGTCTCCGCTGGTCTCTGTGTCCCAGTAATCACTAAAAAGTTCAGGGTCCCGGCATCCAGCATCTGCTGCTCCAAGAGTATTCTGTACAGAAAGGGCCTAAGATACACCACAGGCTGAAACCCCAAATTCTTTAAAATAAAACCAAATTCATTTAGGAGTAGTTTACCCCTACACTCGGGACCTAACTGAATGTCACCAGTTTGGTAGAATCATGTGACAGTCGGTCGTCAGTGACATGTGTAGTGTTGTTAAACCCGATGTGAGTAAACATGCTGGAAATCGGGGGGCAGCCCGATCAGTTTTTTCCTGGGGGAGGGGAACCAAAATATGTTAAGTTTCATTAATCAAACCTAAAACATCCCCCCAATTTTTTTGTGTTTAACCCATTTAAACATTAGAAGACCAATTTTTGTAAAAAAAATGCCCATTGTATACTATAACACGGGGGGGGCATTACGTGGCTTGTGGTGGGTGTTTATGGCGCTCCCACCCTTTTCCTTTTTGGACTTGACACCATTAGGTGGGGCTTGGCAAGGTGGCACCGGCTCCTGGGGCTTTATGGATCAACAACAGCCCCGGCCTTGGACTCTGCCCCCAGTTGTCGCTTGTGGTCTGTCAGGAAAGATGGATGGTTTTACATCTAATCCACAAATTAAACACAAATGTAATCCAGTTTTCTAATTTGTTAGTTAACGGACATGTTGCAGCCACCGTTTGAGACTTTTTTTCAAGATGGAGAGTGGGAGATTCTGAATCACTTTTGTTTTGTGATGTGAATTTAAAGAGTAGTATATATTCTTTTTAATATAAACCAAACAAATTATAATAGTACATTAACCCAAGAGATGATGGTTTGATGGTTAGAGCCTTGGGAAGGTAGGTCTGGATGGTGGTGACTGGGGGTGAAGGGAATCAGTGGGTTGGTCTGTCGGGTTGTTCTCACTGGGAGGCCTGCCATCATGTCCCCCTACAATATATACACAAAATACATAATTTCATATGGCTATAAAAACTTCTATGGTTACATTATTATATGGCAAGTGGAGGTTTAAGCCTCAATAACTATTTTGAATGTTTTAAACCTATTGATACATAAAAACAAAGAGCAAGATTAAGTAGCAAAATTTCATAAAAACAAGGAAAATGCTTTGGTACTTTACCCCGTTTTCCTCGCCTTATTTTCTGTGCTGCTGTTGCCAGAGTGAGGCAGTGTTGGAGCTGCAGGAAGGAGGTGCCTCTGGTGTTTGGGACTTCCCCTCCTTCAAGTTCTCAGGGGATGCTGTTTGGGGGAAGGAGGATAGGATGGAGGGGCAGGAACGAAACCGCTGATGTTGGCTCTCTCTCACCAAACTACCGGAGTTGCTGTTGTTGGGGGAAGACAGTGATGGAGATGCAGAAGAGATGTGTTGTTTTTCTCCACGCTGGACTCCCAAGCCTGTCTCCCCGCTCTTCTCCCACCCCCTCTATGTCAGCTACCAATGTAAAGAAAACATTAAACACTTGTGCTTATAAATAAAAATTTAAATTCAAATTTAAAAATTTTATTTTAGATGGAAATGAATACGTTAGTTATTTAGATAAATCTGAAATAATTTAATCAGGCCAGTATAAAGGTTGGGTGTTAATTTGAGGCCAATCTCATGGTCACGACATTTGGGGTTTAGGCCAATGAAGAACCCTTGTTTATGATCTACCAAATAAGAGCCAAGGGGGATTGCACTTAATGCACAAATAACCCCCACATAGCAGAAGGGGTTCACAAGGTTTTGGGCCATTGGACTATTTTAAAGTCACACTAACAAAAAAAGAGATGGAGCCACCCTTTCATAAACTTGCCTTCTCAGTCTAAACGGACTTTCTTTTCCCAAACTTACCCGGGAAAACTCCCCTTCTTTTCCTTCATATTTCCCGTCTTTTTCCC